>JAASFI010000348.1:0-32635 GCA_023333705.1 Globisporangium viniferum
ATGGGCTCGGACTACCTCCAGAATGCGTGCGCCGGCAACTCGAACGGCTTTGTGACCGCGGTCGCGAACCTCATTGGCCGATGCCCAGCGAACGCCGCCACCGCGTCGCTCGCGTACCAGGGTGAAGCCTTCGCGTCGGCGGCCCTGAACACCGCGTACACGGCCGTGCAGTCCACGTTCCGCACGTACGTCTCGGCCGCGATGTGTAGCAACGCGTACGACGGTCTGCTCTCGACCGACCAAGCCGTGTACAAGCTCGGCGGTTCGATCATCAACCACAAGTCCAAGGAGAATGACGGCATCGTCGAGTACCTAAGCTGCGCCGGTGGACTCGCGACCTCCAAATTCGGCAACACGTACACGAGCCCGTTCTACGTGACGAAGCTCAACCACGCGGACACGGCGTTCCGCCACGGCGACGCGCTCATCGACAACTCGCAGAAGCCCGTGAAATGGTTCGAGTGCCTGCTCTAAGTGTCGAGTTGAGTTGGTGGACTTTTTGAAGGGCGAAGGTGCTGATAATGTGTCCCAAGTGTTGTAGTGGCGTGGTTGTCTTCCCATAGCAGCAGAGAGTACGTAATGTGTGTGAATGTGTGTAGTAGGATGAGCAGTAGCCATCTTAGGACTGGATAGGATTTCGATCTAAGGCTAAGAGTGGTAATAAATGGACATCCTTTACATCTGATTCGAACAGCGCCTCTCGGAATCCGTTCGTGGATACTGTACGCAGCTGAGATGGATGGCTGCAGTTGCACGCGACTCAATGAAATCGAATACAGTACAGTACTGCAGTACCACACCACGCCACCTAGCAAAATTGGATGATCATCAGCCAACCATGTTGTAGGCGCATAGATTTTTTTCATCAAGAGCCCACGGTTCACTGATTTGCCTATATATCAATCAGTTTGGATTCCAATTTCGCACCCTGAACAGTTCAAGCGTATTTGATTCGTGACAACATTCCGTCACTAAGACGAGCGTATTCGATTCTCAGTCGTGACAACGTGGTTGGAGCCCTTCTTCCCTTCTCTTGTTCAGTGACCGGGTCGGTCTTGGTCTCCAACGGTGTGAGTGTGTCTCCAAAAACTGATCACGCTGGCATGAATTCAAAGGTTACCTTGAGTGATTAGGAGCTTCTAGGGCCGCTGTGCAGAATCCAGAATCCAGTTCAGAGTAGTCTGGGGAACTGACTGCCTACCACGCAATAAACCGATGTCGTGGGGGTAGAGACAACACTCGAGGTAGGTAGACGGACGAAATGGCAAGTACATTATAATAATCCTCGACTTGGGTTGAAATGTTTTGTCACGCTTCCTAAACCCAGAAAAAGTTTGGAGGTCTTGTACTGAGCTCAAGGGTGGTCGCATCACTTCCAGACAAGCGAGGGCATAGTCTGGGTGCTGCACCCTCACCAACACCGCTCTGCTCTGCTGCTGCTCTTGGTGGCTGGCCATTATCATATTCTATCGGAGTCATCATTTTTTTTCAGTATTCCTTAAATCCATAGCTTGGTCTATCGATAAATATCTCAAAAAAATATGTTCGAGAGTCTTATGTTCATGAACTATTTATATTGTACGGGAAGTAGAGGCACTTCAGATCAATTCAAGAACAAGGAAGATTCTCTCACAAACTCCACAGAAAGAGCGCTTTACGTGCTAAACATATGTATTGAAAAATCGTGTTTACGGATCTTAAATCTGTGTGTATGGCTATAACCGCATTTAATGGCTTTGATCAATTTTCTAATGTTCGCTTTTTCACGAAGATAAGAGTCTCCTTTTTACAATTCGATCTTCCTGTTTGTATTGAAGAATAAAAAAGCGACTCTTATCTTCATGAAAAAGCGAACGATAGAAAATGTATGGGGTGTTTTTAATCACCCTTAAGCCCAATTACCCTGGCTGACGTAGTTGGGTTTAAGGGGTGACTGGGTGAAGCTCACCTTCCCTCTCTTGCATAGCAATCTATTAGCACAGGCTCCACTTGACGATCGCGCGCGTGGGTAAACTTGGGCTTGTTAACGCTTGTCGTCGAGGCTTCAATCCCCAAGAAGAAAGCGCGGAAGAAAGAAAGACAGCGCGAGCGAGGAGCGAGCGAATGGCGCACGTGGTGACCGAGTTCGCGCCGCTCTGTACGTGCGCAGACGGCGCCGAGCGCGAGCTGCGGCTGCGCGGCGTCGGCATCGACATCCTGGAGAGCGCGCGCCTCGTGAGCCGCAAGATCGTGCTCTTCGGCGTGCTGCACATCGAGGAGCAGGACGACCTCGCTGCTGCTGCGGGTGCAGAAGGCGCGGACGGCTCGTCGCCTGCGTTCAAGGGCGAGCGCGGCATCTACATCAGCACGCACGCAGAGACCATCCACGACCAGGACGCAAGCGCGCTGACGCTCATCCTGCGCAGGGTGGACCTGCACAAGGAGCCGTACTGGGGGTCCATGCTCGTGCTGCTGAGCTCGCACCTGTTCATGGCGCGCACGGGACCGATCACGAGCGCGAGCTTCCACACGATGGCGTTCCTGTCCAACTTCCTGCAGATCCAGGTGCTGGACGGCGACAGCAGCGGCGACCGCAAGCCCGAGGACAACTCGATGCTGCTCAAGGAGCTCGTGCCCAAGTTCACGTGGGCGGCGATCGACCTCAAGCAGAAGGACATGGACGGCTGCGAGTCCGCGAGCAAGTACTTTGAGCAGAGGCTCACGAGCCCGTCCAAGCACAGCTTCGACATGGACGCACAGATGATCATGAACGGCTTCCTGCACACGCGCGACTGCATCATCGTCAAGTCCAACTCGCTCACCACGCCCGAGGGCTTTGCGACCCCGCAGGCGTTCACGTCCGCGAAGATCCTGGTGCACGCCATGGACGGCGTGCAGCCCAAGCACTTCTTTGGACGATACGTGAACGGCTCGCTGCTGCTGCATCTGCTGCGCTCGATCGCCGGCGCCATCGCGTCGCCCCACGGGAACTTTGTGCTACAGCGCGTGGTGAACAACGTGTACGTCAACTACTGGAAAGTGCTGGTGAACCAAGCGTTCGTCAAGTACACGGATACACTGCACGCGCGACTCAGTGTGTACGAGAGGGTCACTGTGGACGCCGCGTACCTGTTGGACATCACGGAGCGCAAGCTGCAGACCCAGCAGGTCGCGGTCGTGAACGCCGGACAGGGCAAGTTCTCGACGTTCGACGAGTTTGGCAATTTGAAGCGCCAGGCGTCGAACGACTCGCCAGATGGCGGAGCACCCAATGGCGCGGGAGGCTCGAATGTGTCGAGTCCGTCGTCCAGCTCGACGCTCAACACGGGGATCTTCACGTTCCTCAAAGAGCGCGCCGAGCGGGCGTTCACGAAACAGTTCTCGCTCTTTGACAACACGACGAGTTCCGGAATGAAAGGCAAAAACGGAGGCTCCAGCTTGGCGCACGTGCCAGAGGACGAAGGTAATGAAGACGGGGATGGGGATCGTGACAGCGGCATTAGCAAACAGACGACAGTGCAAGAGACCCCGGAGCAGGTACTCGCGCGAGTCAACGCACCGATCAAGGCGTACTCGATCCCGATGACGTACATGAACACTGCGAGCGAGTCGATGCCCGTGGACAACGCGACGCTGGAGAGCCTCCACCGCGAAGCGCTGGACGAAGCCAAGACGATCATCCTGCCGTTCCTCTTTGATCTTCGGTGCACCTCGGTCAAGTACTCGGAGTTTGTGTGCACGCTCAACTTTCATGTGGGCAAGACGAACCTGCTGCGGCGCATTGGGAGCGTGAAGAAGCGCTTTGAGCGCGCGAACGAAGTGGCGTCGGCGCTCTTTTGCGCTGAGCTCGTCCGCTACCTGCACTCGATCGTGCTGAGCAAGAACGAGAAGGACAAGGAGGTGCAGAAGCGCGCGCCAGTGAACATGCGACGCAACACGCTCTCGATCATGCACGTGAGCGACGGCAAGGGCTCCGACATCCCGTTGACGAAGCTTCCACTCGACTTGATCACGTACAAGAACAACCTGGAAGCCATGGTGTCGCAGTACAACTTTGTCGCGCGCGGACCGCTGGCAGCGAAGGTCATGATCGGCTTCTTCCAGAACACCGTGCGCCATCGACTGTCGATCCTCGCGAAGAGGGAGTACGACCGATTCGACCAGGTGTGCGACATCAAGCGAGACAAGATCGAGGAGCTCGAGGAGTCGCTCGAGATGAAAGAGCAGGGCGTACAGCAGGCGCAGGTGGTGAACGCAGAGCTGAGCATGCAGGAGGCGCAGATGATCGCGGAGATCGAGCGCGAGTTCCAGAAAGAGGCGACGCAGCTGGAGAGCTCGATCCGGAGCGCGGCGGACATGGTGGAAGGCGCACTGCGAGACCAGCAGGCGCTCTACCAGAGCACGATGCTGGCGACGCGCAAGACGATCAACACTATGGACCAGGTCGCGGTGAAGAACCGTGTGTTTCAAGGGTACCTGAAGCGCTTTGAGAAAGGTCACTTGTTCTCCAAAAGCTGGCGCCAATACTACTACGTGCTCGACCACGCGATGCTCAAGTGCTACGAGTCCAAGAACGCGTTCGAGGAGCGCAAGCCGCCGATGGAGCCGCCGGTGTGCCTCACGGGCTACAACGTGATCAAGAGCCGCACGGACGAGATGAAGATCAAGCTGATCCCGCCCGAGGCCGGCCAGATGCTGCGCTTCCGAGCGCCCGTGAGCGTCGGACGAGAGACGTGGATGAAGCGCTTCATGGACGCGGCGCAGCTCACCGAGTCGGACCGGTAGAGCGAGTGCGTGCTCGGGCATGCAAGCTCCCTTCAAGAAGACGAAAGAGGTGTTGTTTATCAGATGAAGAAGAAGAAGGTATGGTGCTAAATATGAGTGAGTGCGACATGCGTATCAATGGTAAGTACTCGATTACGCGTGTTGAGTGTATCTTTGCAAGCAGTGCTGTTCGCCAGCCAACCAACCATTCTCTTCAACAACGTTGTTTCAAGACCTTGGAAGGTGGGGCTGTGATTGATCCTTTTGTTTGTCTGCGTCAGAGTGACTTTGTCAGCATCAGCGGTTTTCCGAGTGATGCGAGAAACAGGTCCAGCGATTCATCAGCTGTGGCGGTGGTAGGAGCACCTGGAACCCTATGATCATGCCCATCAGTCTCCTCTTCTTCGGAGTTTCTGCTGGTGCTGGCAGCTTCCGTCTGGCTGCTGATGGGAAGAAAGCGCGAGTGGACGGCGCCATCAAAGAAAAGCGGATGCATTAGTGCCTGATCGTTCCAGTCATTCGCACACATGAGTATTAAGAAAGAAGTCCCATAGAAAGAGAGCAATTGAGAGAGAGTGGTCACGATCATTTTGCCTACCTGTCGTGCGGAAATGCGCTTCTTCGGGTCCAGCACCAGGAGCTTCTCCAGCAGATCCACTTCATTGCGCGACGCGTCCGGAAAAAGTTTGGAGAATGGGATCTTCTTGTACGGCGGGAACGACACTTTGTCGTAGTCGGGGAGCTCTCTCGCGTCCTGGAAGGCGCGCGAAATCCGTCAGTCCACAAGCGCGCATTATCATAAGCAAGAGCAAAGAGGTCACCAGCCAAGTTCCAAAATGAATTCCTTCATACCGTCCACTGCTCCAGCTCCGGGTTGCCCAGCACCTGGATGACGCGGTAGAGCTGGTCGATGTCGTTCTGGCCGGGGAAAAGCGGCACCGTGCGCAGCAACTCGGCAAAGATCGCGCCAACGGCCCACATGTCGACGGCGCAGTCGTAGTTGCGGCTGCCGAAGAGCAGCTCCGGCGCGCGGTACCAGCGGGTCGCCACCTGGTGCGAGTAGCTCTTCTGCTCGCCGACGAACACTGTCGCGAGCCCAAAGTCGCTGAGCTTCAGGATCCCATTGGCGTCCACGAGGAGGTTCCCAGGCTTGAGGTCCTGTGTGGATTGAGTACCGAGTCAGCAAACTCTGTATGGTAGGCTCGATTAGCAGAATGGTGAACGAGTACAGTACCTACTCTGTGGATGATGGACTTGGCGTGGCAGTGCGCCACCGCGTGGAGCAGCATGCGCATGAGGCCGCGCACATCAGGAGCTTCAAAGCGCTCTTGTCGCTGGCGGATGATCTAACAAGAAGAACAGGTTGGAAGAAAACACTGGCGCTCAGTATACACATCCAATCACACTCAAAAGGCTTTTGTGTTGTCCAGACATTCGCACGCTGGAGAGGTCGGTCTCGACGAACTCGAACACGAGCGACAGGTACGCGCCGTCGACGAAGACATCCCAGAGCTTCACGACCTGTTCGCAACAAAAAGAAAATAGCCATCAGCTGGTTGCTATCCATTCGAAGAAGGCTGGCGTTGGGGTACCGGGCCGTGCATTGGACCAGGTAGGTGGCTCATACATTCGGGTGCTCCAGCTGCCGCAGCGCCTCGATCTCCTGGAACTGCGCGGCTGGGAGCACCTGCAGCCGCCTGCTTCCGTCGCCGCCGTCGGTCACGCGCAGGCGCTTGATCGCCACCACGCGACCCGAGCACGCGTGCCGGGCGCGATGCACTTCGCCGAACGCGCCGTTGCCGATCTTCTCCAAGAGCTCGTACTGCGGCGGCTCCGCCATGCTTTCCGTTCTGTGGTTGCCTGTTGGAGCTGATAGTAATCAGAATTCTGATTAGGATCGCGGCTGAAAAAAGTCAGACATTGGGCTGTGAAAAGTCGCCAACTGTTGCTAAATTGACTGTGAGAAACGAAAGGAAAAGTCGTATCAAAAAAAAAGTAAAAACAATTTATGTAGAGCGAGCAAACCTCCGCTCATCCATCCTTGCTACTCGTTCATCTCTTCCTTCTCAGTTCAGTCTCTTCAGCTGAATTGGTTCCGAGTCGATTCTCAAATTGGCTTCCATTTGGATCTGGGGATGCATGTGATGGGCTGAATGAAGCTTGCTTCCTTGGAGTTCCTGAGATGCAAGATGCGCTTAGTGGTTGTTCTTCCAGACCAGATATCTCGTGTCACCGAGCTTGCGCGGGCTCAGCTTGTGCTTCGCGAAGAACAGGATCGCGAGCATCATGCAGAGCGAGCCCACGACGATGTACGCGATGCCCAGGAACGGGTTGCGGCCGCCAAACCACGACGTCGTCGACATCACGATCGACTTCTTGCCCTCGAACGTCGTCACCACAAAGTCTGTAGTACAGTACAAAGTTACATAATCGTAAGTGAGTACAATTGCGAGCCCTTACGTAACAGACAAAAACAAACAAGTACGTACTGCTCGACACGAGGAACTCGAGCTTTGTGCCGGCCGCGAGGTCCGTGTCGATGCGACCGTAGAGCTTGCGGAAACTCGGGAGACCCGCCGTGCGCATCCACACGATAAAGTGCTCGTCCTGCACGCCGTAGGACGGCGCGTTGGTGGTCCACGCGGTCTTGTTCGCCTCGGGCGGCTGGCCTTCGTACATCGGGATGATGTAGCGGTAGCGCGGGTTCTGCCACAGGTACAGGTTGTTGTCGTCGACACGGTCGCTCTCGGGGATGTTCTTGAACTTGGTGTCAATGTCCGACTTCCACGCGATGTTTGTCTGGTCCAGCAGGTTCACGACCGTCTTGCCGTCGTACGTGTCGTCCTGGTAGTACGTTTTACCATCCACCGTCAGACTGTTCACCCAAAAGATATCTGTAATAGAAAGACAACAGCAAGTTAGTATGAGGCATATGAGCCCACCCCATCACAACTGCTAGAGTGTCACTGTACCGTTAAAGAGACTGTTGGCGATCAAGCCGCACGGGTTGAGCGTGTAATTGGCCTCGGTGCTCACGAGCGGCGTCGTGGCGGTTGAGTTGTACTTGAGCACACCCGTGCCGGTCTTCTTGAGCGGCGAGCAGTCCGTGATACTCGCCGATGCGTCGCCGCGGAGCTGCGCGTCACTGCGCGACTGCACGTAGCGACGGTGGTTCTGGTAAAAGTTGTCGAGCTGGTAGTAGAGGAAGATCGGCGCCTTCATGTCCTTCCCAATGTCAAATGTGATGAGACACCCGCGCTTGTCTTTGTCAAACGTGTTGCCGTCGTCCTCGGTCTCCAAGTAGCAGCCGCTGCCCAGGTTCGCGATGTTGGACGACACCGTCGTGTTCGCGTCCTGGCCGTCGTACTGGATCGAGTACTCGACCACCTGCGAGTGTGTGAGCGGCATACAAATACACACGCAGAGAGAGGGTTAGTACAATAAGAACAGACGCTGCTTCACCATTGAGCCCCGCATGTGTGACTAGAGGCATATTATAAACGCACATTGTCCGACTCGGTGTGCAGGATGATGCCAATCGGGATGAAGATGAGCCCCACGAGCGCGAACGAGCCGATGACCCAGTTCGGCGTCAGGATCGGCTGCCATGCCTTGAGCTTCTGCTGCTTGAACGGCGTGTCTGCACTCACACAACACCCACAAATACACGTGTCATATATTCACATTCACAGCTTATTAGCACTTGCCCACTTCACACACACATGTAAACCTCCTATGCTGAACATGCGCGGCGTAATCAACGCGCTTGCCCGCTAGCAAGCGTGTTGGATAGAAGCGCTCCGGTCCACCCCCACCACCTCAGCGCTCATAACGGCAGCTCCCCATAAGTGAGAGCATCTTCTTATACACGCGCATACACATACCCTCGGGTTTCCTGGACTTCTCCTCCATGACGCTTGCACCTGTTGCTTGTTGCTTGCTTGCTTGTTTCTCGCTTTGCGCGTGACTTGACTTGAGTCTGCGCGCTTGCGGGAGTTTCTCGTTCTGTGCTGTTGTTGTTGTTGCTGGCCTGTTTTTCTCAGGCGCGAGTCATACTTGGGATTTGTATGTGGTGCAAGCAAAACAAAACCTGGAAAGCAAAATCCAACTGGGGATGTGTCTTGCCGCTATTTTTAATTTCACGCGCTGGCTCGCTCAATTGCGAGTATACTTCCGGAAAACACTTTATTATGGAGACAATTTGACGCTTTATTCGGCAACACTATACCCAAATCTTTCACTATCGAATGTTGCTGTTGTTTGATGATGAGAGGACTTTGACTGTCTCATTTGTGTATACTTCAGAAAGATAACTTTTTACCACCAAATGTCCCGATTTGATGCTCCTTATTTTTGTCAAACTGAGCAATAGCAACATCCAATAGTAAAGTGACCAATTCCAAGCGTATACCTCAAGTGGCACTGCTTTCTTTTCGGGATATCATTTGTTATATTCGGGATATTGCCTCCAATGTAACCAACGCCTGACTGACGAAACCAACGTTGGATTGAGTGTCCATGCATGTCGTGGACTGGCTGAAAAAGGGGGACGACGACACATTCAAAGCAAGCAGGCATCCAAGGATGAGTGGGCGAGCTGGCGGCTATCGAGGCGACCGCTACGGCGGCGGCGGCGGCGGTGGGGGCAGAGACAGAGACCGCAACGGCGACCGCAGCAGCCGCTACGGCGGCAGTGGCGGCAGCAGCTACTCGTCGCGTGACCGCTACAGCGACAGAGGTGATCGCAATGACAGAGGCGACCGGAATGGTCGTGGTGACCGGGACCGATCTCGTGACCGCGACGGCGACCGCGGCAGCCGCTACTCGGAGCGACGCAGTGGATCGCCACCAGCACGCCGATCCGATTCGGCAGCAGCAGCTCCAGACAGCAGCAGCAGCCGCAATGGCGACGACCGAGCGGAGCAGCACGACCATGAGAGCGAACAGCAGCCGGTGAGCAGCTCCACGTGGGACCCCGTGAAGGAGGCCGAGAACGACCCGACGTGGGCGCGGATATACGTGTCGAACCTGCCGAGCGACATCACGTCGGATGAGCTGCAGGAGATGTTTGGCGCGATCGGTGTGGTCGCGCGCGAGAAGCAAAAGCGCGGCTACAAGGACCAGTGGCCGTTCAAGATCAAGGTGTACACAGACGACAGCGGCCAGGTCAAGGGCGACGCCGTGATCACGTACGAAGACGCGAATGCAGCGCGCACGGCGCCGTCGTTCTTCAACGGTACGCTTCTTGTTTGTTTCGTGTTCCTTGCATATCGCTGGTGTCGGATTGGCTTGTACAAATACTCACATTAACGCATTCTTGTCCGTCTTCCTACCGTGTAGGGCAAGAAATCCGTGGCAAGACGATCAAGGTGGAGCTAGCAGGCAAGCCGGAGCCGCCTGTTGGAGGCTGGATGGGCGGTACCGGTGGTGGTGGCGGCGGACGTGGCGGGGGTCGTGGCGGTCGATACGGCGGCGGCGGAGGTGATAGATACGGAGGTGGTGGTGGCGATAGATATGGTGGAGGCGGCGGCGGTGGCAGTCGATACGGCGGAGGCGGAGGAGACCGTCGCCATCGTCCATACTAATGTGGGTAGCAGCCCCCCATTTACTCGCACGTTCGCTGTCGATAATTAGGAAGAAAGAAAGAAGCAGGAAGGAGTTCATCAAGAGCAAGGGAGAGAGAGAGAGCAGGAAAGACCAAGCAAGCAGCACGCAGAGAAGCCTCGCATACAAATGGGCCGAACTGCTTTGCTGTGATGTCCACAGATGCACACCAAGTCCACGTAACAAAAAGAGAAAAGAGAAAAGCGGCACTCCTGATTCTGAAGGATCCAAACCATTTCCACCAGTTTTTGTTGTTGGACGCAGCAAGATCATCCGCCCGTTTTTCGAAGACGAACATTTTGTCCAGATAAAACCTCGTTGACATGTATCCATTCTTGGCTCATCGGATGAAAAAACCTCAGTCGCGATGGCAGAGAGCGCTGCTTTTATCCCAATCAAGAACGTAAATCAGTAGGCTCGACCAAAGTGCGATACATAAGTCGCAAAATGTACTGATTTTATACTGGAAACAACCGACTTTCAAAAGGTCCTGTTTCAGATTGCCCTGCTGAAATCGGATGTCAAGCCGCGCCTCCGGTCTTCCGACTGATTCGCGAGAAGCTCACTCAAGCGGCTCAAGAAGGGATCCATCCTGATTTCCCCTCCTCACTTTCCGCCATTCCCACGCAGCAGGTGGACACGAGTGACTGCGAGCGCGCACGCAGAGCTCTCCATTCACTCCTCTTCCTATACCCGCTGTATCTGTCTGCCTAAGACGCTGCGATCCGCTGCGCTGCCGATAGACAGACCGTCCGCATGGGGCTCCTCAACGTCGTGACGCTCTCGGCGGAGCTGGCCGTGCTGCTCTGGTACACACTCACGCCCGTGGCCAACCAGCGCGCAGAGCTCGTGCGCGAGGACCTGCGTTCGGCGCTGCACTTCAAGCAGTCGCTGGCGGCCATGGCGGCGCTCTCGCTGCTGCGCGTCGTGCTCTTCATCTACATCCGGCAGGCGAGCAAGCGCGCGCCGGCGACGCGGCTCTTCGTGTTCTTCGTGTTCCTCTTCGAAGCCGTGCTCTGCGCGCTCAGTTGCCTGCAGCCCGTGATCTTCTGGCAGGACGCGCACTCGTTCCAGCGCTTCCGCGGACTGCGCTGGGGCGTCACGTACGTGTACACGCTCTGGGTGCTCTCGCTCTTCAGCTCCATGCTGCAGTTCGGCTACATCCTGCAGCTCAACCACAGCCGCGGCAAGCTCGCAGACGACAGCCTCATGCGCGACGTGCTGGGCGAGCGCGCAGACCTGCTCGCACCGTCGACGTCGCTGTACTACCAGCAACAGCAGCAGCACCACGACGACGTCCGACTGGCGCTCTGGCGCACCAAGTGGGCTCAGCTGGTCAAGCAGTTCAAGAAGAAGCAGACCGACCCGACGTTTGAAGCCATCGTGCGGCTGTACGCGCACCGCGACGGCGCGGTCGAGCGACTCGCGGGCGCCTACGAGCGCAACCCGCAGGCGTTCGAATTTTACCTCCCGCAGCTCTGCTCGTTCTTGCTGCATGGCGCGTTTGTGCAGAGCCCGCAACTGTGCATCATCCTGCTGGAGAAGTGCTCGCTCTCGCACGTGTTTGCGCACAAGGTGCTTTGGTACCTGCAGTCGTACTGCGTCGCGAGCCCGGCGTTCCCCACGGAGGAGAACAGCAAGCGCGTCAAGATGCTGATCGAAGAGGTCTCGGACCGCGGACAGATCCCGGCACGCGCGATCGAGCTCCCGCCAGTGGACGACCACGAAGGGCAGCAGCAGGGCCAGAACGACGCCGACAACGACTACCAGCAGCAGCAGCAGCAGAGGTCGGACCGACGCAGCGACAGACGGAGCAGCGGTGGTGGAGGACTCGCGGACCGCCACACGCTGCTCTCGTGCGCGCCGCAGGAGGTCGAAGCACTGCTGTCGCAACGAGACGACGACCACTACTTCACGTTCCAGGACCTCGAGCGCGGCGGCGGCGACAACAGTGCGATGGGCGACCCGTTTGAGAGAGAGACGACGTTCCTCAATGCGCTCGCCAACCTGTCGTCGAATCTGCGGTCCGTCGCCTACAACCAGCGCAACAACATGGTACGTTGAGTTGTGTGTGTGCTGTTTGTTATTTTGTGATTGTTGTAGTTGTTTGTTTTTCTTGTTGGCTGACAATGTTGTGTTGTGATGTGTATGCTTGTTTGGTTGTTTGTTTCTTGTTTAGTTGCGCCAGTGGTTGCTCGACATTGAGGCGCAGTACCTGCCGAGCAACTCGCTCTACCTGCCCGTGGGCGATCCGTACCACCGACTCAAGCGCATCCACGTCGAAGAGAGCTTCACGTTCTCCACTCGGGTACGTTTCTTTTTTCTGTGAACGTTATGGAGGAAAACAAACACCAGTTGTGCTGACTTGTGTTGTTTGTGTGTATACTTGTTATGATAGGAGCGTGTACCGTACTTGCTGTGCGCCGAAGTGGTGAGCTACCCGTCGCCGCTGGAGGTCAAGAAAGCGCGCCGCAAGCGCGGGAGTATGTTCAAGGGCCGCCGGTTCACGCTCAGTCTCTGGGACTCGTCGTCGTCGCAGAGCGATCTGCTCAAGGCCGCTGCCGCCGCCTCTGGGGGATCAGCCGTAGGATCAGGACCGGCAGGCGAGCGACCGCCGATGGTCTCGCCGGACGCCGCGAAGCTCGGCTTCTGGAGCGAGCACAAGCCGATCTCGAGTCCGCGCAAGCGCTCGTTCTCGCAGCACATCACATCGTCGATCCCGCAACCGGGCGAGCTCTTCAACGGACTCATCGACACGCTGGTGCAAAAGATGCCCGGCGCGGCGAAGAGCAACAGCAATAGCAACAACAGCAACAATGACGTCCGAGGTACGCCGCACGAGGCGCTGCTGGGTAGCAGCAATGACCATGAGGGGGAGAATGAGACCGGCAGCCAGACGACGACCACCAAGCTGCTCAGTCCGTCCCAGCCATTTTCCAACGACGTGTCGAAGTTCAGTCTCACGATCGATACTTCGGGTAGTGGTGGTGGCAGTGGTGTAGCGTACGGTCGCCGCGTCGCCCCCGGACCGCACTCTCCAACAGCAGCAGCAGAATCCACGGCACAGTACGAGCCGGAAGACTCGGTGTACTCGCCCAAGTCCGACACGCTGCTCTCGCCGCAGTCGCTGGGTTCGCCGACCTCGCCCCGCCCGCTTGTACGCTTTGACAGCACAGACCAGTTCCTGCTGACGCTCTCGGAGCGCGACAGCAAGTGGATGATGATGGACGAGCAGGACGAGAGCAACGTGGCCGGGCCGCCGTCGGCGACGCGACGGGGCGGCGACCAGCCGCTCGTGATCTTCACCGAGCGCTGGGCCGACAAGGAGCGCCGTATCCAGGCCAAGTCGGAGTTTGGGGACCTGCCAGGCTGGCGCTTGCTGCCGGTGATCGTCAAGAGCAACGACGACTTGCGCCAGGAGCAGCTGGCGGCGCAGCTCATCCAGCAGTTCGCCAAAGTGTTTGAAGAGGGCAAGCTGCCGGTGTTCCTGCGTCCGTACGACGTGATCGCGATCTCGCCCACCGCGGGGCTCGTCGAAGCGATCGCGGACACGATCTCGATCGACTCGCTCAAGCGCAACGACCGCGCGTTCACGACGCTGCTCGACTTCTTCGTGCGGCACTTTGGCGAACCGGGGTCATCCGAGTTCCGCAAGGCGCGCTCAAACTTTGTGAGCAGCATGGCCGGGTACGCGATCGTGTGCTACTTGCTGCAGGTGAAAGACCGGCACAACGGCAACATCCTGCTGGACGCCGAGGGCCACATCATCCACATCGACTTTGGGTTCATCCTGTCCAACAACCCGGGCAACATGGCGTTCGAGCAGGCGCCGTTCAAGCTCACGAGTGACTTTGTGGAGCTCATGGGCGGGCCGCGCTCGGCGTCGTTCCGCCAGTTCCGCTCGCTCTGCGTGCGCGCGTTCCTCGTGGCGCGCAAGTACCGCCACCGGTTCATCCTGCTGGTGGAGATGATGCTGAACGGCAACGAGCACCTGCCGTGCTTCGCGGGCGACCCGAAGGGCACGGTCGAGCGCCTGGCGGCGCGGTTCCAGCCGGAACTTGACATCAACTCGTGCGAGGACTTTGTGCACAGCCTCATCGACGCGTCGCTCGACAACTGGCGCACAAAGTGGTACGACAAGTACCAGCGCTGGTGCGTCGGCGTGTTTTAGACAAAGCTAGCTGCTCACAAGAGAGAGAGAGCGTCCGAGTTTCAAGTCAAGGACAAAGTGAGTATGTAGTGGATGGGCTAGGTCGTAGGCTAGGATTGTATGTGTTCTTCTGTTGTTGTTGAGGATTTATTACAATACACACCAAGAAGAGAGCCAACCCGAGAGAGCCTCAAGCAAGGAGCGTGGCCAGTGCCCGTCAGAGCGTATCCTCATCCATCCTCCATCTCATCGTCCAAGTTGAAGCAGCCAGCCAACCAGTCAGTAAACCTCAAGCAAGTCCCACCCGTTGACAGAAATACCCCAGCGCGATGATCGATCGTCCTCCACAGTCGCGTCGTTTGGAGCCGCACCACTTCATCGTTTTTCAAACCCCAAGGTGCAGCAAAGATGGACCCCAAGCGCAGGAAGAAGCCGACGCCCAAACTCCACCCGGGATGGCGACCGGGACGCAAGAAGCGCCGCCAGGCGCTCGCGGCCACCATGATCCAGAAGTGCTTCCGGTCGTATCTGCTGCGCAAGGCGTTCCGCGCCAACCGCTCGAGCGTGACGCAGTCGTTCCAGGCACTACGCGCGTTCCACCACGCGCGCGACCGCAAGCACTGGCGGTCCGTGAACCTGCGCACGCTCAAGCGCGAGGAGCTACGACTCATTGCGCTGTCGCTCAACCTGCCGTCCACGGGCAAGAAAGTGCTGCTCCTTGGCCGCATCCAGCGCTGGGTGGACCAGCACGTGCGCGTGAACGACCTGGCCGGCGAAGCAGCCGCAAAAGCCCTCGAGACCCACGTCAAAGGTACGCTCTTCATCCAGTCGAGGTAGTTTTTACACATGCACCGTGAGCTCCTGGCTGATTTGTACCTTTAGGACAGGGCACCGTGTACTTTTGCGAGGCGTATCCTGGCGCCGAGCCGATCGACATCCGCCCCTTGCGCGGCAAGGGCATCACGAGCGTCGCGGCAGTAGGTGACTCGATGTGTGTGTGTGTGTGTGAGGATGCCCTAGTAATCGCCATTGGACGGTAGTCAAACTGAACCCAGCCTTCATGCATGGAACCAATTGACAGGGTGCTGACTCCGACGCAGTGTACGCGGTCGACGCCACGCGGGGAGCGCTCTGGCTCTGCAAGACCGGCGGACTGTCCTCCCAAGTTGGACTCTGCAGCGCATTATCCAATTCGAAGCGAAGCGCGAGTGCCCAGTTCGACGATCCGATCGAGAGTCGCTGGCTCGTGAACCCGGTGTTCATGCACACATTGCGCACGGAGCACGTGGTGAACGTCAAGGTCGCGCGGTCGCACGCGGTGGCGCTCGCGAAGGCTGGGGAGCTCTTCTCCTGGGGTGACAACCCGCACGGCGAACTGGGTGTCCCCGTCGAGTCGGCGGACGCGGTCGCGAGGAACCGCGCGACCGTCATGGCCTCGATCGCGACGTACAGAGCTGTCGCGGTGGCCGTCGGCCGGCACCACACGATCGCAGTCTGTGACGAAGTGGCCGGACATGATGGGGTCACGTTCTGCTGGGGCAGCAACTCGCACGAGCAGCTGGGGACAACAAGTACTGCGACAACAAGTGGACCGAATGGTGGTGGCCAAAAGCTCAACAGCAGTGGCACGGCCAACGGCAGCAGCGTGGCGTTCCCCAAGCCGTTCGTGATGCATCAAGTGGAGCTCTTACGCGCTGTGAACATCCGCAAAGTCGCATGCGGCGCGCTGCACTCGATGGCGCTCTCGATCGAGGGCAAAGTGTACTCCTGGGGCTGCAACGACGGTGGACGACTCGGCCACGGGGATTTGGATTTCAAAGCGCAGGAGCAGATCGGCAAGCCCGCGATGGTCCGTGGGTGGCTCGAGAAACTGGTGGTGCTGGAGATCGCGTGCGGAACGTGGCACAGCGCCTGCATCGCCACAGAGGATGCCCAGGCGACGAGCGGACGAGTGTTCATGTGGGGCACTGGTATCTACGGACAGGTAGGTACGAACATTAGCAGGTATCGATCTGCATCAGTCTGTTGCTATTGGCGCTTACCCGAAGTTGCTTTGCTATGTTTTGTGCTGCCAAAGCTGGGAGCTGGCGTCCAGCAGGTTCTCCATGAACCGCACTGCGTCCGCGTGCCGCAGAGCATGGTCGTGAACGAGCAGCTCGCCACTCAGATCGCGTGCGGGATGCACCACACGGCTGTGCTCACGACGGAGAACCAGGTATTCATGTGGGGAAGTGTCCAGCGGTTCAGTCCGCATCCGCAGAAAGTGCAGCTGCGAGACGGTTCGTCCTTCGGTCGGATCGCGTCGCTCTCTTGTGGACGCACGTTTGTCCTTTTCAACACGGTCTCGCGCGACGCCGAGAGCTACGAGAAGCGCGAGGCGCACCGGCTCTGGCGCGTGCAGTCGACGGTGATCCCGAGACTGGACCTGCGCAAGATCCCGCCCGTACCGCTGTCATCCTCGTGCTTCTCCGCGAAGAAGAAGAGCGTGAACAACCACCCGCTGCCTCCGCCGAGACTCGAGCCGCAAGTCGACCGCAAAGCCCGCGAGCAAGCGGAGGCGCGAGAAGCACAACGTATTGAGGACATCGACATTGACGCGGTCGTGCACCCGCTCTGCCGCGTCTGCTGGCGGTGCGAGGGCTTCCAGCCTTCGCCGCTGAAGCTCTGGGTGTGTCGCCACTGTTTCCACGAGAAGCAGCTCCATGGCCTCCGACCGAAAGGCGCGCCACTGGGCGAATACGAAGCGATCCGCAAACTGCAGTGTCTCTACCGCGCCAGGAAAGCGCGGCGCCTGCTGCAAAAGGCCCGCGAGAAGCACTATCAGCGCGTGTTCAGCATCAAGCACAACGCGTTCTTCTACTACAACCTCTGGCGGGACAAGGTCTCCTGGCAGCGACCGCCGGAGATCGGTCTCGACGTCGACATCCCGATTCGCGACCCCGACGCGCTGCCGATCATCAAACCGCCACTGACAAAGTTGGAAGCTGCGACGATCGTGCAGGCGCACCGACGAGGGTGCCTGGCGCGACGAGCTGTGAAGAATCGCCTGCACAAGATGTACGAGAAGCACTTTGACCTCGAGAAGGAGCAGGTGTACTACATCGCTCGCCAGGGTCCGTTTGGTATTATCACAATGATGCCGACTGGGAAACCCAAGGTCCTGTGGACGCCGCCGGCGCTGCTCAGACGGCTGTACGACCTGGGCGACCCGATCGAGATCCAGCGCCTGAAGCGGTTCGCGAGCATGACACCGGACGACGCCGCGCGCGTGCTCCAGTCGCTCTTCCGCGCGTTCCAGCAGCGCAAGCGCGTCAAGAAGATCATCCAGTCGCGCTACAAGAGGATCTTCGACGACGCGTCCGGTCTGCACTTCTATTACAACACGGTCACGAAGGAGTCGACGTGGGAGAAACCAAAGCTGCTGCGCGACAACGAGGACCCGGAGCGGGATGAGAAGAGCAACAAGAGTATGAACAAGAGCCAGGCGCCGTCGCCTCTCAAGCGGAGGAAGAGAGCGCCTCGCAGGGAGAAGTTCGCGGATCCGGACGCTGCCGCGCGCACGATCCAGGCGCTTTTCCGGCGCTTCGTGTGCCGCAAACAGTTCTTCGAACTGCTGAGTCGCCGGTACCGCAAGCTCTTGGACCCGAACACGGGCAAGCCCTACTACTACGACACGGTGCTGCACGCGGCGTCGTGGCTCAAGCCCGCAGTGTTTGGCGAGTTTGATCTGGAAATGGATGAAGAGGAGGTAACAACAGCGGCTGGGGCGAGTCCGCGGAACAGGGCGCTCTCGGCGCGCAAGAGCACCATTGTCCCAGAGGCTCTGAAGAGCTCCTCACCTCGGAAAGCTCTCTCCATACCTGCAGCGGCTGGTGCAGGTCCCCACATGAGCGAGCGCGCTCGCGTCAAGCGCCACAAGCGGCGGCTGCAGAAGCTCCGTCAGATGTCCCGTGATGACGCTGCGTGTCGTCTGCAGCGCGTGTGGCGAGCCCACAAGGCGCGCGACCAGCTCCGCCAACTGCTCTTCGAGGCGTACGAGAAGATCTACGACCCGGCCACGGGCCACTACTACTACTACAACAAGAAGACCGGCGTCGTCAAGTGGGATAAGCCCTGGATGATCGACGACCAGGACGTGCGCGTCGTGCGGCGCATCAAGCGGCGCCGAATCGACGCGATCGTGGATCCGCAAGAGGCCGCCGGCGTGCTCCGAGGCTTCCTGCGCTACTGTGTCGCCCGCAACGAACTCTACCGGTTGCTCTACGCGCGCATCCAGAAAGTGTGGGACCCGCAGAGTCGACAATACTATTATTTCGATAAACGCAACGGACAGTCGTCCTGGAAGAAACCCGTGACGCTGCGATACAACGACTTACCTGCGACGCAAAGCTAACAACACGGAAACTCAAATCGCCGCTGGCTGGCACGCGTAGTGGAGCAGCGCGCCGCCCGGGAGCCGCACGAACGTGCCCGTGCCGAGCTTCCTGCCGCACCCTTGGCAGCAGTGCGACGACCAGACCGTGACCGAACCCTTGCGCTTCGTGGAGAGCGTCTGCCGGATCTTGAAGTTCTCCATCTTGGACAGCTGTTTCTTCACCTGGCCGTTGCGGTAACGCTCCACTTGGCACTCGAGCACGCGACGAAAGAAGACCGAGAGCGACGCCACGGGCACGTCAGGAGGGAGCAGTTCCAGCACCGTCGGCACGTCGATGCGCTCCGGGTACTTGTTCAGGATGCCCACCGCCACAGCCACCGCTTCGCTTGATAGGAATGCTGCTGCTGATGATGATGACGAAGATGAACTGGTGGATCGCTGGTGCCGGAGAAGCGGTGGACCTGGTGACGACACCCCCATCGCTGCGAGCTGCGACGGTAGCGGTCGCAAGTACAAACGCAGCAGCGCCGAGTAAATGGACGAGTCCGCGAGCTTGGCGTCGTAGCAGCGGTTGCAGTAACTCTCCGCGAGCGACGCGTCCTTGAGGTCGATGGCGTAGAGTTGCAACACTTCGTGATGGCGGCCGAGCTTGGAGAGCAGCGCGGCGCGCTCGTCGACCATCTCCATGGGCGTCCGGCTGAGCATGCGCTCCGGGTGGTACGCGCTGCTCTCGGATTCCAGGAACTCGATGAGCTTCCTCCGCAATGTGCCGACGAGTCCCCGCTGCGAGCTCACGCGGCTGGTCAAGCGAGTGGTGTTGCTGGTACTGTTGCTGCGATGACTGCTGTTGTGGACGTGCAGCTCCGTGTTGATCGCGTCGAGCAAGAGGTAGACCACGTCGTCGTGGAGACGCGAGGCGATCGGCGTTTTCCCGTCGAAGATCACTTGCGTCAGGTACTCGATCGCTAGAAACCGAGGATCAATCAGCGGCAGTGTCGCCTTTGCTGCTGTAGTAGTAGATTCTGCGTCCGTAGTAGTCACCGTAGTAGTCGAAGATCCGCTTTTCAATGGAGAGTCCGAGCCTCCAGAAGGCGTCACAGCGTCACTAGCGACCGCCTGGACCTCGCAGGTCTTCAAGTGGCTCAAAATCAACGACGGGTCGATGTCTTCCTTCTGCTCGCGCACTTTGCGCTGCGTAAAGATCGAGAGTCCAAGCGTGGGCTTCACTGCGATCACGCGGCGCGAGAACTCGAACACGAGCTCGGCTTTGCTCTGGCCGAGCCGCTGGAGGTACTCTTTGATGAGCACCATGTACTCTTCTGACGTCTGGATGCTCTCTTCTGCACCTACAGACAATGGCGGTGTTGCTGTCGCTGCTGCTTTCTCACTGGCGCTCGCAGCTCGCTCCAGGTCTTCCAGGAGCTCGAGCGCCTTGCGGTGCTCCTTGCGGGCCGCGTAGAACGCCAGCAGCGCCTTGAACTGGCGGTGTGAGCGCAGGAAAATCTCGGCCTCGCCCATCTCGCAGTAGTTTTTCCCCGACACGAGCGCCATGAGCTCTTTCTTTGCCGACTGGGCGTGCTCTTCCTTCTCGCAAATAAGAACCAGACACTTGAGCAGCACTGTGTCGATGATCTCGAGCTTCTTGTCCCCATCATTTGGCTGCTGCTTTTGGTTCGTTCGGAAATCGTTCTGGGCTGCTACAGCTGTGGCAGCAGAATTGTTCACCAGCAACTCGCGTCGGTGGCGTAGCAGGAGAATCAGCGCCAGCAGGCTCTGCACGAGCACGTCACCTTTCAGCTCTGCCGCGTGGTGTCGAGGACTGCTCTTGGTGTTCTTCGCAACCCCACCGCCTCCTCCACTTCCTCCACTGCTTCTCGGCAGTAGGTCGCGAGGGTACAACGTCAGCAGCACCTGCAGCACATCCAGCTTGCTCTCCAAGAAGAATGACATCGCCTTGCGGTACTGTCCGCTGCGGAAGAGCTCGAACGCGTGCTGCGCATAGAGCGCACACAGATCTTCGTCGTTCAAGTTGCAGTCCTCGGGGCACAGCTTGCAGAGCGCGACCGCGTCCTCCACGCGGTGCAGGGTCTGCGCCTGCTTCACGAGCAGCTCAATTGGCTTCATCTTGAGCAGCTGGAGACTAAACGGCGCAGACGCCGTGAAGAAGGACGCCGGCAGATCCACAGTGGTCTCCGTGTACTGCTGGGAAGACAGCATGCCAGAGCTGCTGCTGCTGCGACTCGCGAGCTTCTCAATCGAGACCGCAGACGACGCGCCATAGAGAGACTTGGTCGGGATGCTCTGCAGCAGGCGCATCGAGCCAACGTTGTACACGGCGAGCTTGTCCTGCTGGTCGAGCAGCAGCAGCGGGTGGTGGTAGTAGGCGCCGCGCGGCGCCGCGTTGTACTCGAGCACGCGCTCCACTTTGACGCGCACGCGGTCGTCCGAGACGTTCTGCGGGTTCGAGCGCATCCGCTCGTCGATGACCGTCGCCTCTTCTTCGTCCTCGTTGTCCACTGTGAGCGCGACCATCGCCGCGCTGTGCTTGCCCGCGAGGAACACATCGCGCAGCTGATGGCTGTGGTGGTGCAGTCCCGTTTGTCGGCTGGGTACGGCGACGGCGCACGCGACGGTGTCCAAGCTGAGCGCCGTGCTCGCGTCTTTCGCGCGCATCTCAATGAACTTGCCGCTGTCGACGTTGAGCACGCACCACTCCTTTTTGAACTGCAAGAACAGGTGGCTCTCGCCCATGACGATCATCTTCTGCACGGGGAGTACCGAGGGCGACAGCGCTGGCACTGAGGACGATGATCCGCCACTCTCCAGACTAGAAGCACTCGATAGCAGCAGCGGCAGCTCGTGCTGCGCGCGCAGCTCCAGCGTGCGGTTGACCGTCCAGTCGTAGACCCGGAGCGTGTGCTGCTTGGAGAGACTGATCACCACTTTCGCGCCTTCGTGCGCGGCAAACAGGGTCGTCTGCTTGGTCTCGTCCACCACCAGCATCCTGTCGCGGTTGCTGTTACTATTGCCACCAATGCCCATGCCCATGCCTTTCATGATCGACGACGACGCACTGCCGTCGATCTCCGGATTGCTCTGCAGCGGCAGCGCGTAGAGCGCCAGCTTCGCGTCGTAGAGCGTGAGGTAGACCCCCCACGAGTCCAGGAACTGCGCGCACGCGTGGAACACTTTCTTGTACGATGTGTGCCAGCGCAGGTACGTGAGCTGGTCCGCCGCCGCCGACGCTGATGCCGTCACTACAGCTGCCGCAGATGACGAGCCCGTCGACGGCACGTAGCAGTGCAGCGAGCCGTCGCTGGTGCCGAAGAAGACGAGCGGCGCGACGTCCGTCCACGCCACGCGACTCGTCAGCAGCGCCTCGATCTGCTGCGGCTTCTTCACGGGCTTGTCCACGTCCACGTCTAGCAGCTCGTACGCGCCGTCGCCGCCGTCGGCAGTGGTAGAGGGGGCGCCGCCTGGCGCAGCAGCAGCAGCAGCTTGGAGCACGCGCCGGCGCTGCAGCGCTGCGTTCGCTTCCATTTTGGCCTCTTGCTTCTGTGATTTTTGATGTGGATCAAAAGAAGAAAAAACATGTGAATCAAAGATACGAAGGTCGTTTTACCTACCATAACTGGAATGTGAATCAACGATACGAAGGTCATTTTCCCTACCATAACTGAAACTGATTTTTAGCATATCCCCTCGAAGTCGATTATTGATCTGCTGCTAAAACCGCTCATTGCTAAAACCGCTCAACAATATGTTAAGAGCCTTTTGTACCAAGGTTGCTATTTGAAGCGTCTTAACACATTATGTGGAATTTTAAATTTCTGAAGCAGTTGTCAACAATCTGTCAAGATACCTTCAAGCCACAATCCATACTAAAAAGGAGTGAAATGAACATAAACGAAGCTTTACATATTGATGACAGCGTTTGAGGAGAACACGTTGCGACAGTGACTACATTGAGCTAATTAGTTCAACAAAGAATAGAACTCTTTCGCCTACATCGAAGGCCCAATCGTTTAACCAACAAAACACTCAAACGTATATATGTAAACTGCGAGCACGGACTGGTTGTGCACGACAAGACCCACACCCAAGAGCATCTCGACACGCGGCATGATGAACAGATGGCTTGAGCTGGTGGCAGTGAACTGATCACTACTGCGCCGTCGCAGTCCTCACATTGCTGTGCTGGAAAACCTGAAGGCCTTGATCGCCTTGATCGGCGGTCGCAAGTCACCAATCTCGCTCGACTTGAGAAGTTGGTCGTAGAATACTTTTACCTATTACAGATCAATAATACAGTAGATCGTTAGTTGTTGCTGTTAGTTAGTTCTGACTAATGTTGGTCAACATCCTTACCAACTTGTGTGTCCTTGGGACGAACATGGACGTTGTCCTCATTGCTGGTAAAGGCTACATTGGACCAGTTGGCCGAGCCACTCATTGTAAGCTTACGATCAATGATCGCAAACTTGTGACGAAAGCAGCCGCCACATTTCACCACGCTCACATTGGCACCCTGGTCACATCAACACTAGCATCCTCAGCACCAACATTAATCGCCCAACCATCTTTTGTCAGGTATACGTGCCTTCGCTTTGAGCCGACGTAGTTGGCATTTATTCACGTTCAGCGTCTTCGAGTCGGACACAATTGAGGCTGATACGCCTTTTTTCGATGCGGTCAATGACAGCGTTGGCTAGCTGAAAACAAGAATACAAATCGGTGGCAAACAAGTCCTTAGAGATCAGAAAACAAAATGTTGTGACTCGCATCAAATAACGTCATGAAGCGTCAGATATAACGTCATGAAACGTGTCAAGTGGTTGAGGAGACACGTTTCTTGACGTTTCGTTTGATTCGCATCCAATAAAACATCAAAATGGCACTTCATTTTGTTTCATGATAGAGGTAGGCAAAGATAAAAGATTGGATCATGTATCATTACGAAGAAAGATTGAATTCTACAGGCATCAACAGAAACGTTAGAAGAAAGGTCCTACAGAAGGTTGGGTCTTAAGTATATACATGATGCGCACGCACACACGCGCGCGCGTACCACATTCATCGAGATTGAAGGAAAACAGTCAGACTTAACACTACGTAATTCAGACTCTTACATATAGGCTTGTGTACTATATGCGCTTCCTCAAACGTCGATACTACCGTCTGTATGAAAATCTTTCTGTACGTTACTCATTTCAATGCTTGATTTTATCCAATCATATAGATGATCATTAGAAAGGTTGGAACCTGGATCCTACGACCAGTCTAATTTGTACCCATGGAGATCGAACACTAATGAAACGACACTTCAGTCAAGCAGCGACGTTTCAATTTTAGCCAATCATTTAAATTTTTGATTTTATCCACTCATATGAACGATTCTTTTGAAGGTTGGATCCTGCGACCTTCGATTGTTCTGATTTGTACCCACGAGCTTTGAAACGTCACTGTCAAAACTGAAGTGGCGTTTCATACTGATCTGTACCCAAGATCTTGTTGAAACATCGTTGCTTTGAAACGTCACTATCACATTTTTCCATTTTAGCCAATCATTTATATTCTTGATTTTATCCAATCATATAAAATATTTGGTTGAAGGCTGGATCCTACGATCTACAATCAATTGATTTGTACGAAACGTCACTGTCAAACTGAAGTAACGTTTCATACTGATTTGTACCCATGAGCTTTGAAACGTCTCTTTGCTTGTCAAAGCATTTTTTCTATTTTAGCCAATCATTCGCATGCTTGATTTCATCCAATCACATGAAGGAGGATCTTTTCGCAGGTTGGATCCTCTAAGCAGTTGCGCGCCACCGCGATCTTCAAGCGTCACTTTGGGATTCGCCGCCTCCAGCACAAGCACAGCAGCAGCAAAGAGCTCCTGCGCCGCCGCGCGAGACACGAACCGCGAGACGCACGCGCAGCGATCGAGACTGTGAGCGAGGGCTAGAGCGACAGACCCACTGCTGCGTCTTCTTCCGCTGCGTCACGCTTTGTACCTTTAGTACTGACTGTCGCCGTCAAAATCGTGCTTTGTTTCGCGTCACGCAGGACAAGAGCAAACAAAAAGGACAAGTTGCAGACGATGAAGGAAACCAACCGAGCTCGATTCCGCGGCCACGGGCGGCGTGACGGGACAGATCCGCCACCGCGTCGGCTCTTGTTGGCGCTCGCGGCGCTGTTTCTGCTTGCGAGCGTGGCGTTTGTCGGCGTGGTCGACGCCGCGTGTGCGAACTCGTGCTCGGGTCACGGACAGTGCGGTGCTGCAAAGTAAGTACTTGGTATCTTGTTCTCGCGTCATCTTGACGTGCTATAGTTCTCAAATGTCACGTGCGTTGTGGGAATTGTGTGCGTTTACAGTCAGTGCACGTGTGACGCGGACTGGAGTGTCGCCCCGGATTGCTCCCTGCGCAAGTGCCCCACTGGACCAGCGTGGGCTGACAAAGCATCGGCAGCAAATGTAGCGCACGCCGGCACCGAGTGCTCCAACAGAGGACTCTGCGACTACTCAAAGGTACTGAAGCCCGTCGGCGTTTCTTGATGACTGAGAGCGAAGGAGGGTTGAGTCCGTCGTGGGTCTTTGTTTCTTGAGGCTAATCTTCGTGCTTTGGTAATGTCACGAAACAGGGCGAGTGCGTCTGCTTCACTGGATTCACGGGAGCTGCGTGTCAGCGCAGTAAGTGTATCAAACCAATCTTCTTGTGATGCAGGCTTCATGTCTTTTTGTGCAGCTCACCTCAGCGCTGTTTTGTTTATTTTCTTCGCAGTGAAATGTCCCGGCGACTGCTCTGGACATGGTCTCTGCTACTCTCTGGCGACGCTCGGACTTCAATACGGACCCGACACTTTGCCTGGCGTTGGAGGCAACGGCATTGGACCCGCGTACGGCAATTGGGAGAAGGACAGCATTCAAGCCTGTTTGTGCGATACAGGGTACACTGGTCCAGACTGTTCCCAGAGTGAGTAGTTGTATGAATGAATGCTTGCACATGCATTGGCTCTCTCTGGCCAGCACGATTCGCGCTGACCGTTCATAATGATCGCTCTCTGTGTAGAAATGTGCCCAAAGAACGACGATCCGTTGACCACCGGTCAAGACTACCGAACGATCAAGATCACCACTGGGGGGACCACCGCAGCTGCACTCGCTGGCTCGATTCGCATTTCCTTCAATGGACAGACTGCAACGCTGAGCGCGAGTGGCGCTGTCAACACCGACGCATCTTGTGCGGCGGCATTTATGCAAATGAGGAACGTCGCGCGCGCTACGTGCACAGTCACTGTGCTCGATAACACAGTACAAAGCGCAACATACGTCGTCGCATTCACCGAGTGGGTCCACCTCGACGCAGAGAACAATCTGCTTCAGCACGACGGAAACCCGCCGCTAAGCGCCTTCACGTGTGACATCAGTCAGGTGACCAGCGCCAACACTCCAACCTGCGCAATCACGGACGTCGTGGCAACAAACGTGATCGGTAAGTCATGAGAACATTTTTGTGCACAAACAAAAAAGGGAATGAACAGAATGCTAATCGACTTACCATGTTGCTTTGTGTGTCGTTGTAGAGCACGTGTACTGTTCGAATCGAGGCCTCTGTGACTTTACGAACGGCGTGTGCGCGTGCTACGCGGATTTCAAGGCCGTCGACTGCAACCAGCCGTCGAACGTCCCCGACAGCATCGATGACAACGACGGATTCCTGGTGTATCCGCAGGGCCTCACCTACGTCGGCACAGTGCTGCACCTTAAGACTGCAAAAGGGGCTGCGAATGACTTCAACTTCGTGGTGATCGAGTCGGCATCGTACCCGGTTCTCACGATGGACGGTCTTGGGAACACAAAGCTCCTGAAGGGCAACATGGAGGTTTCGACGGGGTACTTGAAAGTGCAAGCTGGCGTGACTGTTGTCACAGGCGGGTTGAACGTCCAGGCGGGAGGCTCCACGATCACTAGCAGTGATATGTCAGACACAACCGCAGAGATTGTGAGCACGAACCCGAATTTTGGAGGCACTGTGCTCAAAGTACGCACCACCCTATCGTCTTCGTCTCTGTTTAAGCTCTTTGAAGCTTATACTGGCACTTCGACTTTAGTTGTCGACATTCGAGGTGACGGTCTGACGACAATTCGAACTGGTGGGCTCTCGATTGTAACTGGTGGAGCCACCATCGCCGACAACCAGCTCACGACACCCATCTTGAACGTCATCAGCAACAACAACGCGTATACTGGTTCGGTGCTCCAGGTGGACGCCACACGTGCTACCGTGTACCCCGCTCTTGGTGACTACCTCTTGATCAATGCGCAAGCGAACGCGAAGCAGGCGTTCTCGGTCGAGGCGTCCGGTAAAACCACAATCTATGACGGCGGGTTGATCGCTCAAAGCTCGGACACTGCGACGCCAACACTCACCGTGAAGCCCACGGCTGCCGCTTTTGCGAATGACGCAGTATCGATTCAAACAATTTCGACTGCGGTCCACTTCCTCTTGAAGGCTAGCGTGAGCAGCGTAGTGATGTTCCAGATTCAAAACACCGGGCTGACAACGATCACGCAAGGAGGGCTGAGCGTTACTTCTGGTGGAGTGACGATCCAAGCTGGAGGTCTCTATGTGTACGGTGCTGGTGAGTCGATTTTTGCAGGAGGTCTCAAGATCCACAATGGCGGCGAGACCATTGTGCTGGGGGGGCTGAATGTGCAAGACGGTGGAGCAACGATCGCGTCTTCTTCATCAACTCAAGCCGTCCTTCAGGTTCAATCCACGTCAGCAACTTACGCAGGAAACAACAAAATCCTTTACGTCCAGACATCGACGCCTTCTCCACTTGATGCATCACACTACCTGATGTACGCCGAGGGGTCCGCTGCCAACGAGCTCTTCTCAGTTCTCGGCACTGGAAAGACGTTCATTACAACGAAGGAGGCAACAAGTCCCGTGTTGAACCTGCTCGCATCGGCGTCAGCGTACGCAGGGAAAACCCTGTACATTCAAGCGAATCGTGCAGCGAGCTTGGCCTTCCACATGATCTACGCTGAAGTCAACACAGGAGCGACAGCAGTGCCTGTCTTCAAGGTCGACGGTACCGGAATGGCGACAGTTGCGAACGGTATCACAGTCTCTGCAAGTGGTCTCTCAATCGTCACTGGTGGTGCCACCATTTCCGACAACCAGCTCACGACACCCATCTTGACAGTTCTGAGCAGTAACAACGCGTTCGCTGGTTCGGTGTTCAAGCTGGACACCACACGCGCCACCCAATACCCCACTGCCACTGACTATCTCTTGATCGATGCGCAAGCGAACACGAAGCAGGCGTTCTCCGTCGAAGCGTCGGGGAAAACCACAATCTATGACGGCGGGTTGATCGCTCAAAACTCGGATACGGCGACGCCAGTGTTGAACCTGGTTGCATCAGACTCTACTTCAATGTACACCGGGAAGAATTTGTTCATCCAAGCCAAGCGAGATGCAGATGCAACTTTCTACATGATATACGCCGAGGTAAATTCAGCTGCCTCTCTTATCAATCGAAAAGCAGTATTCACTGTCGACGGCACAGGTAAAACAGCAATCGCAGATGCTCTCACTGTTGGCGCAGGAGCGACCGTGACTGGAGGTCTCACTGTCACAGGCGCTCTCAGTGTCAGTACCACAGCTACGATCGGAGGAGCGGCCACGCCCGCGAGCACGCTCAGCGTCACGGGAGACACGACGCTCACAGGAGCGGCTACCATCACTGCTGCTCTCACTGTTGGCGCAGGAGCGACCGTGACTGGAGGTCTCACAGTCACAGGAGCTCTCAGCGTCAGCACCACGGCGGCGATCGGAGGAGCGGCCACGGTGTCTGGGATCCTCACAGCGAGCTCAGGAATCACAGTCACCATCGGCGGACTCAGCGTGACCGGAGATACCACGGTCACTGGCGCTCTCAGCGTCAGCACTACAGCGACGATCGGAGGAGCAGCAACGCTATCGAGCACACTCAGTGTTGCGGGAGCAGCTACGCTCTCCAGTACACTCAGCGTCACGGGAGCGGCTACCGTCACAGGAGTACTCAACACTGGCGCGGCAGCCAACGTCGCAGGAGCACTCACTGTCACTGATGGAGCCAGCAGCTTCACGAACAGCGCCACCTCGACTCCAGTACTCACCCTCAGTGCGACCTCAAACGTGTACACCGGAAGCGCGCTCTACATCAAATCGAGCACCACTGCTGCAACCACCTTCAACATGATCCAAGCAGTTACACCGACCAACAACGTCGTCTTCAAGGTTGACGGGCTAGGCAAAACCACCATCGCAGACGCGCTCACTGTTGGTGCAGGAGCCACGGTCACAGGAGCTCTCAGCGTCAGCACCACGGCGGCGATCGGAGGAGCGGCCACGGTGTCTGGGATCCTCACGGCGAGCTCAGGAATCACAGTCACCATCGGCGGACTCAGCGTGACCGGAGATACCACGGTCACTGGCGCTCTCAGCGTCAGCACTACAGCGACGATCGGAGGAGCAGCAACGCTATCGGATGCTCTAAGCGTCTCGGGAACTGCCACCCTAAGCGGGATCCTCACTGCGAGTTCAGGAATTACGGTGACGACTGGCGGACTCAGCGTCACTGCAGGCGGCATTACAGCTAGCGACGGACTCACTGTCAGCTCTGGAATCGTCCAAGTCAGTTCAACCACCACCTCGACGTCGACTTCGACTGGAGCCCTCGTCGTTAGCGGAGGTGTTGGGATTGGAGGCGCCGTGTTCATCACTGGCAGGGCGTACGCGGCTGGTTACGACAGTCCTTCTGACCGGCGGTTCAAGACTTCAGTCGAGGAGTTGCAGTCATCGGCAGACGTTATCAAGCGACTTCGACCGGTGCGTGCTCTCGTTCAGCAGAGCTCATTCAATTCGCACTGCGTACGCCCACCACTCACACTTGCGCTGTCTTGTTTGGTTTGTCGTTCTTGTTGTTGTTGTTGCTCTTGCTGTGCTGCTGTTGCAGGTCACGTACGAATGGCGACGGGACGAGTTTCCGTCTCGGCGCTTTCCCACGGGCGTCTTCGCCGGGTTCCTGGCAGACGAAGTAGAGCTGATCCTCCCACAGGCAGTCGGTCACGACGGCGACGGGTTCAAGTCGCTCGACTACTCGGCGTTCATGCCGCACGTCGTGCAGGTCGTGCAGGAGCTGCAGCGCGAGGTCGATGCGCTGAAGACGCGCGTGCAGCAGCTCGAGGCGCGCGTTGCCTAGCGCAATACAGAAAGAAAGAAAGAGAGAGAGAAAGCGTGTTAGCAGCCAGCAGCTGAGCTACATGTAGGGAACGCAAAAAGACTCGTACATCGTACCATACATCAATACACTGGCGTGTACGTACGACCAGCAATCATACTGTCCGGGTCTTGAAGCCCGCGCGCGCATGCCGCTCCGCGCTCTTGGCGCCGTTTTCGTTCGCTTTGCTTTTTTGTATGGACCAGTTTCATTGAAGGGAAACCTTGCGGTTGTACCGTAAATCACGGCAAAGGGCCGACATCGTCGGTCAGTTCGTACCATAGACGACGCTATAAAAAAGGTCCGACATCAGTGGACTCAACAAGCACTCACTCCACTTCAAATCAAAGACGCCCATTTTCTCAAGAGCTCAAATTGGACTCAAGATGGCAGGCTGGAGTCAGGAGACGCTCGTGGCGGTCGCCGGCACCGGCGCCGCGGTGGCCGCGTCCTACTACCTGCTGCAGAGCGGCGGTCTGGAGCGACTGCGCTTGCTCTGCGCGCACGCCGCAATGAAACTCGTGGCTCTGGGGAGAACGACTGCGCCGCGGATGGCGCTGTGTGATCTGCAGAGTGATCCGCCAGTTGGCGCATGGGTCGCGCTCTGCGGCACAGTGTTCGACGTCACGGACGACCCGTTCTTCGATACGAGCGGCGGCGCCTACGCGCTCTGGAGCGGACACGACGTCACGTACTTGATGGTGCAGATGGGCGTGGACCTGGACGGCGCGGACGACGCGGCGATGGCGAGCTACCGCGACCAGCAACTGCTGATTGCACTGCTCAACGACGGCAGCGATGAGAAGAGCGAGCGGAGGATGGCGCTGCTGAAGGAGTGGTATGTACGCTTCCACTCACGATACGACGTCGTCGCGCAGATCGCTGATCTGTACGCGGGGCGAGACTGGGACACAATCCGCGAGCAGCTGCTTCCGCCAGCAGTGCGCTTTGCAGCAAATGGCGATCACCCGCGCGGCAAGTGTCCCATGGGCTTTGGCTCGCGCGCGCTCAACCACGTCGTCTCACGCGCGAACCCAAACTCCAAGGAGGTGCGCACGGTGACGTTCCAGGGAAAGCGGTACGAAGTGACGCACTCGAGCTTGTTCCAAGAGAACGGCGAGTTTGTGCACTTCGTGGGCCATGACATCACGTTCGCGCTGGCAATTCAGTCGAACCGGAGCGAAGATCTCGACGTGCAGCCGCAGCGAGAGTATACGTACGCGGAGCAAGTGCTGCTCGAGAAGTACCGCATCGCGTTCGCACAGGAGCTGGCGTTGATTGCGGACGAAGCGGGTGCGTCGTCATCGTCGTCTCCAGCGCACGAGGTAATCGATCTGCACGCTCTCATTGACGCGTGCGACAACGAAGAGGCAGTCGCCATGCTGAAACAACATCTATCATCAGCAGAGCAAACAACGAGTACCCGCAGTGTGGACCAGGTGTGTCCTCGTACGACCATGACGCCGCTGCACAAAGCCGTCGAGAAGAACCGCCTCGACCTCGTCGAGCTGCTCGTGAGCGCTGGTGCAGATCTGTCCGCTGAAGCCGCGCTCTACGACTTTGAGACGCCGCTGCAGATGGCCAAGCGGTTCCGTTACGATGACATCGCAGCGTATCTGTCCACACGCACAGCGTAAACATACTCAAGCCAAGGCGAACGTCAACACATATGCATGTCTGCTCAATAAAACTCAGATGTTTTGTCTTCACTCAACACTAACACTGCATTCCATTGCCACATACCGATGCAGATGAAGTTCAAGTCTTCTCCTTATCCCTGTCGACGTCCCTGTTCCACGAGTCGCTGATGTACTCGCCTGTATTTTTGGGCCTATGTCACCAGCATGTAGCTGGCAGGTCTCCGCGGTGCAGGCTCACCGATCCCTTCGCTAGCCTATCCTAGCAAGCGACTGACGTCCTTAATGAAGATGTTCTTACTGGCGTTGATGTCTCGGTCCTGAGTGAGGCGACACGAATTACATGTGTAGATGGCACTGCAGCAGACAGCGGTGGCGAGCGCGCTTTGACCGCGTCTAATACGTCCAGCTCAACAACTTCGTCTCCACGCTCCACATCGTCTCTGTCGGCATTGTCCACGCCGTCATCCGCATCAGTTAATGACAGCGACGGTGATGAAGAAGAGAGCGGCTCGAGCCTCTCAAGTGCAGCCAGCATCAGCAGTAGCCTTACCGCCGAAGAGCTTCTCGCAAGCTCTGCTGCTGGCATTACCGCCCATGGTACCGCACACGCGCGCGTGCGGTGCTCGACGATCAGTGCGTGACCACGTCTGAAAGTTTTGGGCAATCACCGCGACGGCATTGCGAATGGAAGAAGATTTCCAGTCAATGAAAAAGGCAAATATGTATTACAGTTAACCACACACACAAATCTGCACAAGTATACAGCTCACAAATTAGCCCACTCTTGACTAATGTACTCGTCCATGAGAGAAAAGATCACCTCACCATCAACCTCAGAATCTTCGC
>JAASFI010000349.1:0-32607 GCA_023333705.1 Globisporangium viniferum
AAAGTAGCCTTCAGCTTCTTATAACCCGTTCAACACGATGCATCTGTTCTTTTGCTCATACCTCTCATCGTTTTTTCGCAAGACCGAAAAATAGATCGGTTTGGAGAGGGTGCGGAGACTTTTTACAGCCACAGTAGATTCAACTAGGAACCTTTGTCGAGAGCCGAAAGATCGCCTTCTTGTCACCCATATTGATGGGAAGCTAGCGAGTTCGTGTTTGTTTTGCATCTTCTGGTGAAGAAACGCGCGAATGAAACGTAGCTTGGCTGCGTTTCAGTTCAGAAGGTGTTAGATTCATCAAGAAACGGAAAGGCCGACTATCTATCGCAGATGGACAACAGCAGCGAAAATCAATTTAACCTGGAGGTCGTGTCCATTTATTTTCCGCTTTTCACTTTACCAGTTCAAGTTGAATTACAAGTTTTGTATCTCTCCCGTTATAAAGCGAACGAGCCGCTTCCTCTCTTTGAGAGCTCGCATCAGAGCACAACCAGACCCACAGCTGCTTAGATGTCAATACATGTCGTGTGAGAGAGTTGAGCTCGTGCATCTTACATAATAGCGAGTTGCTTGTGAGTGCAATGGGTCATAATAACCCTAGAAGAAGAGGGTCATGGGGATCAGCCCGAAAAACACTTTGTTTGCAGGTCCACGGCAACGCTTGCTCAGGAATGCCATAAAATCCTTGTTGTGAACGTGCAATGGTGGCCATTAATGTTGGCAAGAATTAATTGGGGAACGTGTGGATCTCTTACAACTTAACTGCACTTCAGTTCAGAAGCTCCAAATCTTTCAAGAAGCGTGGTGGGTACAGAAACAAAAAGTCCATCCAATCTTAACACCTACCCGTGCAGCCTCGAACAAAGCTGATTGTTCTTCATTAACATTTTTCTTCCAAGACTAAGTTGCTCCATACCCAACAGACGAGTGCATTTTTACATATATATGCCCCACCATCCAACCTCCCTGAAGCTCCATGCGAGTAAGTATTGCGTGTGTAATGCGCACTATCAGCTGCACGGGATCTTCTCCATTTCGATATTCAAGAAGCTATTTCTTCACGTTTAAAGTCCGCCAAGGGCACCCCTCGTTGCTGCTTTTCCAAGCTTCGAGGTCGGCCTTGAGGTTGGTTTGGGTTTGGTTGGAGCTCTTTGACGTGGAGTCCAGTCCTGTAGCTCCTCAAAAGCGCGTGACGTCAGCATCTTGACGCACACACACAGTGCAACCACATTCATGCGCAGTCAGTCAGTCAGTTAGATAATAATTTGCATAATCCGCACGGCACAAACCACATCCGCCAGTCAGCTTTTATACAAAAGGACGCGCAACGAACTGACCATCTCACTTTTCAATGGTAATGTCCAGTTGAGGTGGGAACGCAAACCAAAACTCATAAATAATGTATCCATCCTGTCAACGCTCAGAAAGGCAAAATGATCACTTTTTCGCGCATCTTCGTAATCCAATTTTCCAATTTCACCAAAAATAGAATTTCAGTTTCAACAGTTGGTCCATTTACCCGTTCTCATTGGCTCAAAATGGGGCATAAAACAATTTTCTGCTAATGATCGCGCGTCTGGTCAGTGATGCGTCCAGTGAAAGAGCGTGTGCGCCAGCTTTCTGGCCACACCACAATCGTATCAATCAAACAAACAGCAAACAGGTGGCGGTGCGAAGAGCTCTCTTGGGAAGAATGGAAGAACGCGCCAGTTCCTAAAGCATAGAGCGCGTGTGTCAAACCAGTACGAGTGGAAGTGCACGCACGCTGGTCCGACAGGGTTAATCTGTGTGCGTGAAGTAAACATTCGCGTCTTCGGCCGTCAACGGGTTGCGAGCGAGCGAGCGGCTGGTCCTGGCGGTGCCATCACCCATCGAGCAGCTCACTCAGCGATCTATCTATCCATCTGAGCCAGCCAGCCATCATCTTTATAAGACCGACAGTCAAAGAGCACCAGCGCGTGACGTGGTCGGGAGTCTAACTAAATCCAAATCATCTCTCCAACTAACTATTGCTGTACGTCGACAAGGAGCGTCGTGAAACGAAGCGTCGCGGTCCAGGGGTCCAGACAGGAGGGAGGGAGTCAGGCGGTTGGTCAGACAGCAGACGTGGAAGGAAAGAAGAAGAAAAGCGAACGCGCGCCGCAGCTTCTTCCATAATCCACACGGACGGACGGACGTATTTTATTTAGAGATCCGACTCCCTGTCAGCAGCAGCAATCAGCGCAATAGCGGAAAGTGGTCGGTGAAAAAGCTGGAAGGAAGCACACACACACACACACAGACAGAGCAAGCCACGCGACGGATACAACAAGTCAAGTCTGCCTTCCATACGCAAGAACGAGAAAGAGAAGCAAGGTTCAGCCAGTTCAGTGGTGTCCAGGCAGGGGACTCGACTAGAGAACACACGCACGCACGCACGCACACACACAAGCGACTTGCGCGCGCGCCGCGCAAATACACGCCACCACGCGTACCGATCGATCTCCACACATCTCCACACAACACACACTAGCGTCGGGTGTAGAGCGCGATGCATGACGCAGACAGTACCGACCGCGCTGCTAAAGGCAGCCACCACCTGGCGGCGCTGCCGCTCTCCGCCGGCCAGGAGCGGTCGATCCAGATCGCGATCTACGTCTCGAGCTCGGCGTCGCTCATCGGCATCTCGTACGTGATCCTGCACTTTTGCTGGCAGCACTGGTTCGTGCACGGGCGGAGGATACGGCGGCGCGCGCAGAAGATGGACTTCACGGCGAAGCTCGTGCTCGTGCTCTCGCTCTTCGACCTCGCGACGATCCTCGCGCGCATCGTCGGCCGCGCGGTCGTGAACGACCCGCTGCTCTGCAACGTCCAGGCGTCCGTGCTGCACGCCATGGGGCTCGGCAGCTGCCTCTGGGTCTGCTGCATGGCGTTCTACCTCTATCGGTGGATCGTTGGCGGCGAGAGCGATGCCAAGCGCCAGTCGCGCTTCTCGCTCTTTCTCGCGATCTCGGTCATCCCGTGCATCGCGTTTGTTATTTATCACGTTGCGACGCACCGCTACGGTGACGCGACGTTCTACTGTTGGCTCCGCGAAGACCGGCTCATCCTGCTGCATTTCTACCTCTTCTACGTGGCCATGGTCGTGTACATCATCGTGCTCCACGCGCTCATCCACTTCAACATGAAGCGCCGCGTGGCCTGGTAAGGAACTTGCATTGTGTGTGTTTGCTTTGGCTTGTTTGCTTGTTTACAAACAAGCAAGCTTGCTAACATGTGTTTTGTTTTGTGTTGTTTTGTGTTGTTTATGATAGGCATGATACAGTGGAAGCCGACACGTCGTCGATGCTCATCCGGCGCAAGAACTTGCTATACATTGTCGTGTTCATCGTGCACCGCGGCCCCATGATGATCTATCGAAGTGAGTCAGTCTCCCTATTCATTTGCATTTATTGCAATTCTTGCTTGCTTGTTTTCTTGTCTTGCTAACAAATGCTGTTTGTTTGCTTGCTTGCGCAATGTCAGTCCTGGAAGCCATGGACATTCAGAGTTTCGAGTTTGGGCTATTTGCGCAGATCATCTTGGACCTCGATGGGCTCTCGAACTCGATCGTGTACGGCGGGATCTGCCGGCGGCAGACCTTCGAGCAGGAAGAGCACCAGCTGCCGCGCGGAAGGACGTTCCCAGCCGACAGCGTCTCGTCGCCGACCGAGAGCCTCGATGATTTCTTCAAAAAGCGAGGAGGCAACCACCACTTTGGCGACGACCTGGACCTGACGATGATGGCGACGGCGACGACTCACGCGACGGGCACCACGGCGAGTTCGATGAACACCAGCACCCGGCAGCAGCAGCAGTTCCTCTTTTTCACTGGCGCAGACGACATCCTGATGCGCTCGTCCATTCTCAACTGCCTCGCGCAGTACGAGTCCCAGCGCAAGAACTCCCGACAGGACCCGCTCCAGCAACAGCAGCAGGCGATGCTCGCGCGCACGTTGAACTACGAGAAGGCAAAGAGCAAGAACAAGCGGACGCGACCAAAGAAACTGCCGCTCTTCGTCTCGACATTCAACATGGGCGAGCAGAACGTGAACGAGAAAGAACTGGTACGTGTGGCGTGTGTGTGTGTGTGTGTGTGTGTGTGTGTCTTCCTCCTCCATATGCATATATATGGCTAACATTGTTGTGAAATCCCCTGTCTTTATTGTAGGCAAATTGGATCCCGCTCGGGTACCAGATCTACGTGATCGGCGTCCAAGAGTGCATGGACCTCGCGGATCTGCAGACCAAGATCCACCACCACCTGGTCGTGGGCTCGCAGTGCAAGTTCGTGTACTACTCGCGCGAGATCGGCAAGCGCGCGACGGCCCTAGGTTACCACGGATATATTGCGCTCAGTGTGTTTGTGCGCGAGAGCGCCGTGCTCGAAGGACGATTCCAGATGCCGTACCGCCAGAGTACGAATAAGAGCGCGCAGGAAGTGTACCGCGGGAAATCGCTGCTGGTGTTTGGACGCGCGTCCAACAAAGGCGCCGTGGGCATGTCGTTCCGGTACGAGAACACGTCGTTCGCGTTCGCGACGTGCCACTTGGCGTCGGACTCGTCGACCAACCGGCTGCCAAAGCGCAAGAAGTCGCGCGAGAACAAGAAGAAGGCACCGTCCAAGTTCGAGCGCCGCAACCAGGACGCGATGCAGATCCTGCAGCAGCTGTACTTGGACGACGAGGACTACGGCTTTGGATTCCCGTTGCTGCACCACCACAGCTTCATTTTGGGCGATTTCAACTATCGCATGGCACGGAAAGCGGCAAGCCCACAGGAGATGCTCGAGCTCTTCACGCAGGTCGGTACAGCGGCGGCGGTAGCAAGGTCATCGTCGTCGACAATCGATGTGCTGATCCCGCTGCCGTCGTCTCCTCCATCCGTTCTATCTGGCGACGAGACGACCGATTCGCCCACGAACAGCTACAATTTCCAGCAATGCGTGACGCCAAAGATCGAGAAATCCAGCACGACCGTCGCGTCGCTCGTCGAGGACCACGACGAGCTCCGCGCGTTGCTGCATAGCAAGCAGCTCTTTTACGGATTCGAAGAGCCCGCGATCAACTTTTACCCGACGTTCCGCCGCATTAGAGGTCAGCAGCTCGATTCCAGTGACCCGCAGTCTTTCCTCAAGAACTTCACGCTGATCACGAGCAAGGGCGGGTACCGCATCCCTTCGTACACGGACCGCGTACTCCACTCGTCGCTTCCTGGTTCGCAGGATATGATTGAGTGCATATCGTATAATTCCTGTGAGATGGTGACGACGTCCGACCACAAGCCCGTGTTCGGTATCTTCCAGGTGACACTGAACGACCCTGTGTTCGATCCGCTCAACCCACCGCATTCGCCCTCGCCGATGGTTCCGCCGGAGGACTCGCTCTGGACGAACTCTAGCGGCGGGAACCTCAACATCCTCAACTCTGCGACGACGAGCGCAGTCGCCGCGGGCAGGATGAAGGACGTGCCCGGTACCTGCGAGATGCGCCTCAAGATTGACTTTCGTTCGATCCACTGGATGGACGCGATCGACTGCCAGCCGGGATCCACGCTGTTCGACCGTGTTGAGGACATTGAGTTCGGGTTCCTGTTCCCGATCCCGTGCGAAGACGTGTTCTCCCAGCAGCGCAAGCTCCACGAGGTCGCAGAGCACCTGACGTGGATGGACAGCGGTGGGAAAAAGAGCGGCGCGAACGGCAGCGGTATCAGCGGCACTGGCGGTGGCAGCTCGGACTTTGCGTCGACGGTCACGCCGACGTCCAACTTCCACACGATCAAGTGGAACAACTTTGTCGAAGGCGGGCTGCGGTACAACACGATGGCGCAGCCGAGCGGCAAGAAGCACGTGGCGATCCTGATTCGCGCACAGTCACGAGCGAGGGGCATGTCGCGCACGTCGTCGGCGACTGCGATGCTCGGGTCTCCGTACGTACCTCTTGAGACCTCAGGAGCTACAGGAGGAGCTGGTGGTGGAGGAGGCAGCGAACTGGGCTCTGGAAGAGGCGGAATGATCTTGACGACTGTACCGGCGGCGTCCGAGCAGATCCTGGGCCAGGGCACGTTCTGCGTCGACGCGACCGGGAAGAAGAGCGACACGTCCATCTCGCTCACGGTTGGCGGCAAGCTGCTGGGGCGACTGCAGCTCCAGGTCGCGCTCCAAGTGCGGCGCCACCAGCGGTAGGATTCCCGGAATGCAGGCAGATCCGTGTGCTCCATCCAGTGTGTAGAATGAACGTAGTGAGTGCGTGAAGGCAGTTGAAGAACGATGAACTCCATTGATGTACCATAGCAAAAGCTCACGAGATTCCTTGTTCCAATTGAGCTTTGTCAACTTTATTTATGTTGGTGGGAAGTGGGAAGGTTCTGTAGATTTGTCTATAGGTCACTTTATCTACCATGAGGGCTACTATTCGGATCACCCAATGTTATTTTCTGCATCCACATCATCTTCATTTCCATCTTCCACATCAACGTGAGAACGAGAATAAATAGCTCACTGAGCGCATCGATCGGCCAGCAGCTCTCTCTCTCTCCATCCATACAGAGCTAGCTAGCTGCCCAGCCGCACGTAGAGCTACATACGCGTGTTCAGCACCACATCAAGCAGCAGCAATGGGTCACACGGGCAGCGTGCAGCGCGCGCACGGCGGCGGCGGCGGCGGCGGCGGGATGTCGTCCGTCTCCTCTTCCTCGCGGCGCAACAACCCGAACGGCGCGCTCTACGGCGAGCCGCTGGGCTCGCACCCGGCGGGCGCTGTGAACCGCACCAACTACACCCCAGCGCAGCTGCAGGCGCTATACTTGAGCCGCGGCCGCCCGGACCTGGGCTTCATGTCGAACCAGTCGATGCTCCCCAAGGACGTGCCGGAGATGCAGCAGACGAGCACGGTCAAGAACCATGTGAACCTCAAGAAGAGCTCGCTCAAGCTCGTTGCACCGGCGGAGTCCGCATCGAGCGAGACGGCATCGACACACAAGAAGGATTTGCTGAACCTCGAGTTCCAGTTTGACGCGACCAAGCCCTGCCGCATCACCGTGTACCTCGTGGCGCTTGAGGAGATCGACGACGAGACGGGCTGCTCGCGCTACTCGTTGCAGCACAAGGTGGACGCCTGCTCGCGATTCTCGTACGAGTTCCCCGAGGGGCTCTCACAGAAGTTCAGTCTCGAGGACACCGCGACGCCCGTAGCAGATACAGAGACCGATGGTGATACCGAAGGCAACGCACATCTCTTCGATCTGAGCCGCTTCAGCGAGTCCGAGCTCATTTACGAGGAAGGCTCCCTCAAGTTCCCACTCATCATCGTGCTCGAAGCCCTCGAGAGCATCACTGGCAGCAATGGAAGTGACAAGAGCAGCACCAGTAATACCGCCGCTACACCGCAGTCACAGTCCACATTCTGCACGTTTGCCAAGCAGCCGAATGCCAGTGGCGCATGGACCATCAAGATGCTCAAGCAGAAGATCCAGGTCGACGGGCTCACGTACGAGCTCCAGGAGATCTACGGCATCGACGGCTCGCTAGCCGCGGCACCAAAGCACGACCCGAACAGCAGCGACGACACCGCCACGGGTGAGAAGAAAAGCGGTGGCGGCTTGGATAAGATCGACATGCCCGACGGTGCCGAGTGCATCATCTGCATGTGCGAGCCGCGTAACACGACCGTGCTGCCCTGTCGCCACATGTGTCTCTGCGGCGAGTGCGCCGAGGCGCTGCGCAAGAGCTCGAGCACGTGCCCCATCTGCCGAACGCGCGTGGAGGGCCTGCTGCAGATCCGCGTGGACGCCAAGGACCAGTCGGACTCCAAGGACTAGCAACTACAGAGAGGGATACGATAAATATGAGAAGCTCTTGCAACGCGACTTTCATCCATGATATCTAGATTTTGGCGTATTCGCCCATTTAAAGTATGCTGCTGCTAGTTGCTTCACCTGTCTTGTTTCTTTCTTCGTTTTCTTCTTGTCTGCTGGTGTCGAAACTTCTCTAATTTCTGTGATCCCCATACACGAACGCACGCGCCTTCGTTTCCGCTGTCTCTCTTGTACAAATGCGCTCAGCTCCGTCACTCTTTCTCACTTGAACATCGCCTAGCGGTAGATGCTGTTGCTGTGAGTTCCTCATCTTCCTGGCTTCTCTAGGGACCAACACGCGACGAGGCAAGCTCCTTTGCTGGTAATTCAAACGTAAAACAAAATTAAGTAGAGGACTGCGGACTACGTTGCTCCCACTTTGCTGAGCTGGGCAGCCGAGAGTTGAATGAAGGCTTGCATGGACGGCTTAGTTCTTCTTCCACAAACCCTTCATCTATACAAAAAGCAAACAACAATGTCAGCACACATGTTCAACAAACATACACTTCATGCCAGCATTGTTTGACGTACCATGCTCGTGACTTGCTCAGATGCGTTGGGTGGGCGAGTCAGCGAACCCGTTGGCAGACTGCCGCTCTCTGCTGCTCCTCCAGCAAAGTACCCAGAGCCTCCACTGGCTGACTTGGAGTACCCTCCACTTCGGCTCAAGGCCGAGTCGCTGTTGCTCGTGAGATAAATACGCGGTCGCGCTGGAGTGCCCGGGCTCGCGTTGGCGGAAATGGACTCTTCTAGCTGCTGCTGCGGCATTTTCTGCTGAAAGTCTTGGTGGTACTCTGCGAGACTGTGCATGCCTCCTCGTCCGCTGCGTCCAGGGCTGCCCGAGTTGTTGTTAACGTCCGGCATCCTCTTCCGTGGGCTCAGCGACCCATTGTTGTTGCTGTAGTTGTTGTCTGCGCTAGAATTCGAACCGTCCGAGGTCGTAGGGGAAGAAACCTTGGTGTTGTACGTGACTTTTCGGCTTATCATCTCGATCCTGGGTATATTTGGGTTTAAATTGCACAAAGTCAGTGCATCTGCTGCTTGGATACAAACGCTCCTCTTCCTAATCTCGATCATACGTACATTTGCTCACGCTTCTTCAGCTCGCTCTCGCGACGAGCGTAGTCCATCTCAAGCTCTGCAACAATAAGACAATCACAGAATTCATCAGCAAGACTGGTCGAACAATCGAATTCAAAATCATCAAGCGCAACTATCGCTCACCTTTGAGCTTCTTCTCGCGCGCGATCAGCGCGGCTTCTTGGCGACGCAAGTCCTCTTCAATCGCTAACAGCTCCTTCATCTTCTGGCTGTACGTGTTCTGCAGCTGCTGTTCTGGTGATGGAGCATTCGCTGCAGCATACGCTCGCAGTCGCTGCTGGAGTTGCGGCACGCGCTCCAAGTCCTCGATGCGAGGTCGTCGCGAGCGCTGTCTGTGAAGCATCCATCGGATGACCTGGAAGAGTCCCTCCGAGTACTGCGCCGGGATGCGGTTGAACTTGCCCGCATTGATTTTCTTGGCCAGCGCAAGCTGGTTCGTCGCATCAAATGGTGGACTGCAAGAATGAAAGCCAACGTATTAGACCTCCACACAAACTTTCCATAAAGGCAGACATGACATGTAGCAAATTATTCCACGTACGCAAGCGTTGCCATTTCGTAGAGCAGACAGCCCAGCGCCCAGATGTCTGATCTCTCGTCGTACGTCATCTCGTTCACCATCTCCGGACTCATATAGTACGGCGTGCCGACGTTCGTTTGCGCAAAGCGGGACTCGCTGCTCAGCTCCTTCGCGAGACCAAAGTCACCCAGCTTGGCGTTGTTCTGCGTAGCATACAAAGCACAAACCACACAGCATTAGTCTTTGATACTGCGATAGTGGACAAGAATGCACAAGACCGACGTACATTGGAGTCGAGGAAGATGTTGCCCGGCTTGATGTCGCGATGCAAAATCGGGCGAATGACGTTGCCTTCGCGGTGGCGGTGGCATTCCTTCAGCGCCAGGAAGATGTGTGTGAAAATGTGCCAGATGAAGCCTTCCTCAATGTACGACCTGGTGTGTGTCATGGGTACCAAAATCAATGAGCAGATAGGACAGACACTCTTCGTTAGTCTCACCAAAGTCCCTTCACAACCAGACGCTCGCCAGAAAGAAAGAAGAAGACGGACACTTGACTCACCCTTCGCGCTTCTTGCGCTTGATGTACTGGCTGAGGTCGCCGCCCTCGCAGTACTCCATGACGATGTAGATCTTGGTCGCCTGCTTGTCGATCACGCGGTCGAGGTAGCGTACGATGTGCGGGTGGCGCAGCTCGCGCAGGATGTTCACCTCGCTCACGATGAGCTGCTTCTCCTTCTCGCTCATCTGCCCATAGTTCACTTCTTTCCACACAAGCGCCTACATTCATTTTGGCAACACAACCAAAGTCATTCATTAATCACTTCTGGCTCATTTACATGGACAAAGTCAGCCACCAAAAAGCGCGGAAGATGGGGGAAGCCATTTCCGCCACCACCACAGATGCTTGAACAAGCCAGTCCACACACACACACACACACACACACCGCACCACACGCGACATGCCACACACACGTACACGTAGCCATATTCACAAACAGCAAAAACGAAACCAAACGCACCTTGCCGTCGGCCTTGCGCACGATCTGCGTGACCACGCCGAACGAGCCCTTGCCGATCACTTTCACCTGCTCGTACGCGTCCATGTTACTGTCTGCTCACTCGGTCAAGGGGAGGGGGGAGGTGCAGTGTCTCGTCGCCTCTTTCTCTTCGTCGGGCGGTCGTCAGTAGCGGAGGTGGAGAGCGCGCGGGCTTTCCTTTTCTTTTCTTCTTTTGCGGCTTGCTGCTTGAGGGGCGGGCTGGGCGACTAAAGCGATATGCGCAGACTGACTGACTGACTGACTGACTGTATGGGGCCGCCTCCGCTGTGTGTGCTGTTGTTGTAAGGACGGTCCCTGCCTGGGCAAAGGAGCGAGCGAGCGAGTGAGTGAGTGAGTGAGAGAGAGGAAGGAAAGGAAGGGGGAACCACAGACCAGACAAAGCGAGCCGAGGAGGCAAAAAGCGAGCCCAAAATCGAGCCGAGGAGGCAACAAGCGAGCCCAAAATAGCTCTCTTAAAGCCGGTAATTGTTTTGAACTACCGGCTTTAACAGAACGATTTGTGGTTTCGAAAGTTTTTCGTGATGACTTTATGATTTTTGAAAATGACTTCATTTTTGTAAGGCTTTTCAAACGTTCCATTTAAAAAATGGAATCTCTGAACGCGCAAATGTATTTTTAGAATTCTGAACAGAATATAAATGTATTTTTCTTGTTCGGAGCAGAATGTAAGCAATATAAATGTATGTTTTCGATTTAGTGCGACATATTTGAAATGAATTTATTTTACCACACAAACTCTCTTCATCAATCTGTCAAGCTTCGTTTATGGTCATTTCACTTGTTTTTATTAAAGACAGCTGCTTGAAAGGATCTTGACAGATTGTTGACAACTGCTTCAGAAATATAAAATTCCACACATGTGTAAAGACGCTTCACATAGCAACCTTGGTACAAAAGGCTCTTGACACCTTGTTGAGCGGTTTTAGCTGAGCCAGTAGGACTTTCCCAATAGTGAAATAAGCGGTAGAGTGCGGAACTGACTCGTCGGCTCGTTTACTTTTTGCGTGGCTTGCTGGCTCATAATGTTTAAGGGGCTGATGGGCAATTTCACATGCCAGTGTGGGGATGGGAGAGAACTGCTGCTGCACCCTTCGATTGTTCTGTCGTCCTGAGAGAACGAGTTTGCCAGTGGGCAACTTGCCACTAGTCCATCTGTCCATTGTTGGCAGCATGGTAACAGCAACAGCTGGAGCAAGTTGCTGCCACCAGGCTCGTGCAACGTCGAGGAGTCCAAAGTCTCCTTTAATTTTGTACTTGTCTGAACTCACTCTCTCGTATGCAAAGTGGTCCGCCGTTGGGACGGGTGGCTTTTTGTGAGTAGCGCCATACACTCCACATGTTGAGGTGCTGGATCTTTTCGATGGGAGCGATGCGTCTCACTCAGAGGCGCATACATATAGGGAGAGAACGAATGTGGTGATGACTTGGTGGTGTCATTCACAATGTTGTAGCCACGACGCGACAAGATCGGCGTGGCGAAAGGTCCGCCTTTTGCCTGTTACCAACGGTTTACTCAAATGCATAGCACAGGCGTCCTGCAAAGCACAACCAGGCAACAAAAGCTGCGGCACCTCCTCACTGCATTGCATTGCTTTCCTCTTCGTCACGTCATGCTCGACTCAACTCGCACCAATCCATGCAGCGCATGTGTAACACCACAGTAGTAGCCAACTGCTCGTCAAGCGACAGGTTGAAGCTATGGACTTGTATACGAGCCTTCGCTCACCACGACGCTACTCACGCGAGAGGTGGGCGACAAAATTTCCATCACGATATATATCCACCTCCTCTACCTCTACAGATCTGCACTGACGACGAGCATGTCAAACAAAGTGAGCAGCTCAAAACCTCATTCCCATACATGTATGTGCCAGCACAGCTCCCACACACAAGGTCGGATTTGTCCCCAACCCAAGCAACACTTTGGATCTCATGTTTTGGACAGGTCCACTGCGCCTCTTCTGAGTGATCCAACAACAGCGTAACTGCAAAGGGCTTTGCTTGCTTGTGCAGGGGGCTAGCGAATAATGAATGGTGTCCATTCCATCCAGCATTGTCCACAATGTGATGATCGCCCTCGATGGCAGCAGCATTCAGAAAGTCGGTGCATATATTAAAATAGACAGATTGCGAACTGGATCTTCAGAATTCAGATTTTTTCTAAACTGTTTCTGAAAATTGCCGGCTCGTTTATTGCTTGTCTGGCTCGTCGCTGGCTCGCAAAATCTGTGGGCGTCAGCCACATGACATGCTGGATGGGAGAGAACTGCGCTCTTCGAGTGTTCTGAGAACGCATGTCGTGAGAGGAGGACCATGCGGTGAGTTCTCCATGTTCATTGATACTGTACACCTGCAACTACTGTTGTCAGCGTAGCAGTAACAACAGTTCAAGCAAGTTGCTGCACGCCATCAAATTCCGGATCCCACATCCGTGCAGAAAATTGATTTGTGCACCAGCTACGCTCGCCAACTTCACACGTGATCACTGCACTTCGACGTACTTATGTAGTCCGGGAGGAAAAATCTTGGTGCTGGTGTCTGCGGGAATCCTGGACGTGCTCAGGAGAGAGCAAAAGTGATCTCGTATTGTTGCTTGGATCTTTTCGTTTGCGGATCTTCAGAGCCTTGGAACAGATAGGCATGGGACACGAAGTCTTCCATCATATTGGCACAATACGTGCGTCACTCGCCAATTGATTGATCAATTCAGCCATTCATACAATCATAAAATCACCGCACAAATCGCAATCCAGCTCTCTTCAGAAATACATGATGACGCTATGCAGCACAAACCATTCTCATCGACCTGCGCAATCTCACTTGGACGATTCGCAAGATTTGCTCGATGACCTTGTCGCAGTCGCAACCATCCACGAGGCAGCAGTTAAAGTAACTAGTACTCGGACGCGAGCAGCGACTCTGTGTCCGTGGTGTCGTCGTCCAGAGGCAGCGTTGTCTTCTTCGACTGGTGCGATCGGTTCAACACCGAACCATTTTGGTAGTCGAGAATGTTGAGCAGCACGCCCACAACGCTGCCCAGGATGCCAAACGTCACAAAGAGCATCTCGACGCCCGGGATGTATTTGCCTTCGTGGTTGTACTCCTCCGCGACCGCCAGTGGGAACAGCGCCAACCCAATGTTCTTCAGTAGCAAAAAAATGGTTAGTACAAAAGTCAGGATTTGTAAAACAAACGAGTGTATTTGACTGTACCTGAATGGAGGTGATCGCCCCGTACGCGCTTCCAACATGCTTTGGCTCGACAACGTCTACAAAAGACAGTCAAAGAAAGGTAAATGCCAAGGACAATTACAGTCAACAAATCCACCAATGAACAGAGGAATCACAACTTACATGGAACCGATGGCCAAAGCGCCGCAGCAAACACACTGTAGGACACGCCTTGAAGCACCAGCGGGATGTAAAGACTCACGTGCGTGAGACCGAGCATGACGTGCACCAGTGTGAGCGAGACTGGTGCCACGAGCGCCAAGAACGCGCGCAAACCGATGCGGTCGACCATAAACCCGAGGAACGGTGAGATGACTGCCGAGATGATGTACGGGATGCTCATCGGCGTCGCAGCTTTCTCGGCGGCCTCCGCTTTCTTCTTGCAGTAGATCTTTGTCAACGGTCCGTTCTTCCAGGCTTCATCGTCACAGTTGATCTTGCTCTCAGCGATCAGCGGCGGCGAAGTGGAGCAGTTAAATTGGTCCTCGGGGTGCTTGATCGTGCAGTTTGCAGAAAGCAGTGGAAGCGGCCACGAATATGGAGGCACGGGCGGGCAGTTTGGAGCGATTTTCTGACACACAAAGTCGTCAATGTACTCGCCCTGGCCGCAACGGGCACACGCGACTGGTGGGTCCTTGAAGAAATCCCGCTCCATGAGCAAGCTGCTGGCGACGTTGTTGAACGGGATCACGCAGCCATACACGACGACGCAGCTGAGCGCCAACAGCCAAAACGCAGGACGGAAGTGGCGGATGTCGCTAAAGCTGATGCTACCGCTGCTGCTGGCAGTGGCATTTTTGTTGCCGCCTTTGCGAAGCGACTGCGCAACACGCTCGGCGCGTCTGTCGATCGGGATGACCACAAGCACTGCGAGCGACGACATGATGCACATGATCACGCCGACCCAGAGCGCTCCCGATACACTGGACGCTCTCGCAATCGCGGGACTGAGCTCGTTGTTAATGACGCTTCCCAATCGAGCCACGCTCAAGTTGATACCAAGCGCGAGGGCTGCAAACACAGTAATTATCAGGAGAACATCCAGTTAGACAAGCGCACACTACAATTTTCAGATTCGTGAGTCAGATCGAGTCTCATTACGTACCCAACTCGCTGTTCTTGAACCAGGACGCGACGAGCGTGCCCTGTGCGACACCGAGACTCTCGCCGCCAAAGCCAAAGACAACGCGGCCCACGAGCATCAAGTTGAAGTTGGACGTCGAGCTGCCGATCGCAAAGATGATCTGGCCCACGAGGATCGCCATCGAGAACGTGAGCAACATGAGCCGCGCACCAAAGCGGTCGACGAACACGCCGCCAAAGAACGGGAGCAGCACATTCGGCACCGAGTACAGCGTGTACAGCAAGTTCTGCACATCATCGCCGCCACCATAGCATTGTATTAGTCATTGCGCGTGAACCACAGTGCATTTACACACGTTGCATGCAACGTACAAAGAGGAACTCGAAGCGCTCCTTGGGGTACTGGTTGAAGTGCTGCTGCAGCTGGCTCTTGAGCGCCGCGGGGTTGTCGAAGCAGTAGTAGTTGCCGATCATGAGCACGCACGAGAGCAGCAGCACTACCCAGCGCACGCTCTGCTGACTCTTCTCCATGGCTCCTGCCTGCGCTCTCTCGCTTCTTCTCTTGGTCTCGTGTTCCCTTCTGCTCTGTGTGAAAAGCTCCCACTTGAGTTTTGGATCGCTTTTTGAACAGAGAGAAGGAAATCTCCCGCTTAAGTGCGAGTTGAAGTCGAGCCAAACAGTGACACAGGAAAAAGCCTAGGGAATGGTTGATACAGTACAAAGGCATTGATTGATGCTAGCCAGCGCGAATTGAGCGCTCTTAGCATCGATTGAAAGAGAGCTATTGTATCATTTCGTGTGCTCGTGCCGTTCTGCATGCCCTTCAGGTGGTTAACTAACGGTTCGTTCTATTAGTGACCTTTGGCGCAAGAGAAACCCACAAGTTGGGGTTGTTCTCTCAAATCCAGTTCCCCTCGTCGGAATGACATTTTCAAGCTTGTCACTCAAGCGAATTCGCGAGTCACCCATCTTGTCAACGTGAACAGGCGGGATCACTCATCAAAAATGCGCATCTTTTGGTGGGATTGACTGACACCCATGCAGAAGAACGCCGAATTGACCGCGTCATTCCTTCCCTCTGCCAGTTGGCGCGCGCGTGTTGACTATCGAGATGCCGCCCTCACACGCGAGCGACCGCCACCCGGCGCTGCTGCGCTGGCTCGTGCTCGCGCTCTCGTGCGTGCTCATGATCGGCAACTACTACTGCTACGACAACCCCGCGGCGCTCAAGAGCCAGCTGCAGCAGCACTTTGGCGCCTACTCGCGGGACGTCTTCGAGATGCGCTTCGTGAGTAGCTGCGCATTAATTTGGGCCGCTGCTGTTAGATGCTCGCTTTATATTACCAATCTAACCGCGCGCGCGTATGTGTGGTGCGTTTCCTGTTTTGGCAGAACCTCCTCTACACGCTCTACTCGATCCCCAACACCGTGCTTCCGTTCTTCGGTGGCGCGTTCGTGGATCGCTTCGGTATCAACACAGCGCTGCTGCTGTTTTCGTCGTTCATTTTGGTGGGGCAGGTCATTTTCGCATCCGGCTCGTCGTTTGAAAGCTTCAACTTGATGCTGGTGCGTGTGTGTGTCTTTGTGTCGTGACGAATGGTGATACTAATCGTTCTGGGGGGTCAGTAGTCAAGCAGGACTAACGTAAAGCCTAACGACTGTTGCTGTGTGTAGATCGGCCGCTTTGTCGTGGGTCTCGGCGGCGAATGCCTCTCAGTTGCCCAAGGAGCGCTTGTGGTCGAGTGGTTCAAGAACGAAGAGATCGGTACGTTGCTCATGCTCTCTTTGCAAGATTTCTACCATTTGTTCCTAACTGTGTCGCTGCATTTTGCTACCTCTGTTAGCGTTTGCAATGGGGCTCAACTTGAGCATTTCGCGCCTCGGAAGCGTGATTAACAACGAGCTCAGCCCCATTGTCGCTGAGGCCACGAACGTCTCGATCGCGCTCTGGGTCGGCGTCTTGATGTGCGTCGTGTCCACTGTGTCCGTTCTGCTCATCGTCTGGATTAACGTGCGCGTGAAGCAGCAACAGAAGCTCCAAGCACTCATGGTAAAAGACTTCGGTGACATTGAAGATGAAGACGACGGCTTTGTTCCCGAGAGCATCACGCTTAGCGACGTGAAGGATTTCCGCCCGAGCGTGTGGCTACTCGTGTTTAGCGCGATCGTGATCTACGGATGCGTGATCCCGTTCAACAGTGTTGCGAGCAGTCTGCTCATGGAGCGCGACTACTTCAAGCAGCCGCCGCACGAGTGTCTTCGCTGTGGTGAAGGCGCATACGCTGATCTACTGGATTGTACTGAAATTGCATCCGAGTGCCCGAGCGTCCCGCCCTATGCATGGCCTCTACCAAAGCTGTCTGCAAATTGCTCGATCTCAGAGCCACAAGACCAGCTCAATTGCTCCTCTGCAAGTCCATACATCCAAGACTTCAAGATCAATTGTGATGACGACGCCTGGAAGAACGGACCGCTGACGAAGATGTACTGCGAGAAGAAAACCGAAGCTGCGGTGAAAGCTGCGACGCCGATGAGTATTCCCTACTTGATTTCGGCGACAGTGTCTCCGTTCCTGGGCTTCCTCGTCGACCGTGTGGGTCTCCGCGCATTGCTGAACCTCGTCGCTGCTGTTGTGCTCATCGTCGCGCACAGTTTGCTGGGGTTGACGACAGTGACGCCGTTCGTCCCGCTCATCCTGCAAGGCGTCGCCTACACTGTGTTCGCAAGCGTTGTCTGGCCATCCATTCCACTCGTCGTCGAAGAGCACCACATCGGCACCGGCTACGGCGTGCTCACGGCTGCAATGGTACATGCCTTCCTCACAATGCTGCCATATCTACTGCTCTTAATACTGACGAGCATATTTTGTATGTATGTTGGTTGTACTTGTATATGCAGAATATCGGGCTGACGTTCTTTCCGATCGTCGTCGCAACGCTATACGAGCATGCCCACCGGTACATCCCGAACGTGGAGCTGTTCTTCATCGCGCTGGCGACGCTCGGGGTGCTCAACGGTATCGCCCTCAACGCGTACGACTGGAAGCACCACTGGGTGCTCAACCGGGGCGCTGTGTCCTCTGAGGACCCATCGCCATCTTCTCGCAAGGAGCTGCTGCCAGACGAGACCACGAGTCTCCTGTCCCATTGAAATGGACAATCTTGGACGACTGGTTAAAATTCACTTTAGTGTCAGTCATTAAATAGAACATTGAATCGTACTTTGACGGAATCGACACAAAAGAGGGACAAATGAGTCATTCCCGTTAAAGTAAACAATGTGCCTCTTGGGTACTTGGGGGTGGCGAGTGCTGTTTGTCAAATGCCAGTTGGCAACTTTCAACTTTTGCATTTGCTCACATTCACCTGCAATTCTTTCAGCGACACGCCTACATACCCTTGCACTACGCTAGGCATAATCGAGCTGTATTTTCCTGTGCATTATCCTTTGTGCCTCCACAGCATTCAAAATTCAATTCCATCCACTGGTTGAAATCATTGAAATCAGAGTCACCCCTGAGATTTCCCTACAGTTGTTGTCACTGGCGCGCGTCGTAACTTTAACGAATCGGTTCCATTTTTCCTAGCCAATCAGCGTCCGTACTGTCTTTAGTACCTGATACCATTGGCTAAAAATAGAACACTCGGTCGCTGGCGGGGGTGGCATCACATGTTCAGAAATCAGTTGCCAAACCTGTGGATATGCGTGCAGCCCCAAGTCAGCAAGAGCGGCCATGGGCCTTGCGCATTGCGGCAGGTCAGAGCGGGTATGGGTGGAGAAAGGAAGAAGAAGAAGGAGAGGGGAGAGTGTGTCGGTAAAGCTTGCGCTCCTGTGTGCTGCTGCTGTTGCATCTTGGTCTGTTTAGCTCCACATCTATGTGTAGCGCTCTGAATGGCTACAAGCAGGAACCACACATTGACAGCTCTGTGAGACCGAGGCCGCCGGACAGATACACTCCCGCACGCGCGTCCTTCGACTCCTCTGAGAGTGTAGCCGCCCAAGCTCCAAGAGCTCCAGAGCTCTCAACCTACAACGGTTGACTCAACCACACACACACAGACAGTGACAGAGAGCCGCTCTCAGAACCAGCGCTAAGGAATCCCGAATCACTATCATTCCTACCTGATTGACTGATAGGTTAACTTCTTGGTTGGTAAATTCTGCTTGTTTGGCTTGATCGGGTCTGTGATATACTACGCAGTAGTACTTCCGACCATCCTATCACTCAATCTAACAATCTACCATTCTATCTATCTGGATAGACAGACACACAGCCAAGAGAAAGAGAAATCAAGCTGCCACGAGAGCCATGCGAGAAGAGATACAGAGAGCGCCATCACCGTCGCTGATCGCGCTCGACAGGACGACGTTCGCGAGTGCGGAGGAAGCCGTCCAGTCCGTGCAGCAGTTCGCTCGCTCGGTGCAGCAGCGGCGCGTCCGGATCCTCCAGCAAGTCAGTAATGGAGCTGCGACTCGTGGCTCCGAGGGCTCCAAAGTCCTCAGCAGCAGCAGCAGCAACAACAACAACAGCAGAAGCAGCGGTAATAACAAAGGCAGGAGGCACTCTATCCAGCGCAGATCATTCTCGACCGCTGGGTCGGATGCTACACTGCGGGCCACCGCTGCACCCTCCTCCCCCCTAGTCAGAAATCAGGTGCACGTCCCCACCCCTTCGACCACTTCTTCGATACAACTTGGGCGCGAAAATGGTCCCTCGGGGTGCAAGTGGGTCGTCGGGCTCGAGCGAGTCGATAGCGGCGGTAGCGGCGCATCATCGTCCCCACCACACTGGCGAGTGTCATTCTCGGACCTGAACCACGACCTGCAGTGTTGTAGGGGGAGTGCTGTGGTGCCTGGTGGTGGTACGAGTAATAGCTCCAGCAGGAACAGTATGGACAACGACGCGGAGCTGCGGCTGCACCAGCTTTTCGCCCCAGCCCCGACCTCAGATACGACCAACAGCAGGAGCCACGGAGCAGATTTACAGGTTCCAACCACTTCGTCGGAAGTGTTCTTCCAGTACCATCAGCATGTCGGTGTTGTTGGAGCTCCACACAGGTACTTTCCCAGTTATTCTTCCGGAGTACCAGCACCACTAGGACCTGATGGCTCGACGCCCCTGGACAGCTTTGAGCTTGAAAAGTACGCGATCAACCACGTCGCAAACAGTTTTGCGCCGCTGCCCGCGGAGCTCCCGTCGATGATCTTCGACGTCGCGGGCTTTGCTGCTCCTCACACGCACCAGCTCTGGGACGAGAGCGGCTTCCAGTACCATCAGCAGCAGTATCAACACCAACACCAACACCACCACCACCAGCTGCAGCAGCTTGGTAGCGGGCATTCGACGCCATTAGGTACCGAGACAGCCAGAGTGTACGCGGTCCACGGTCACGCAGCGACGACCAGCACCCACCGAGGCGCGACTGAACCAGCTGCCGTTTCTCCGATGTCTTCCCAGTCACGTCCTGCGGCGCCATCAGCATCATCAGGCTCCACCTCGCTGCTTGCTGAGAAGCAGAGTGTGACATTGAACACGAAGATGCGCTGGATCAGTGCCAAGGAAGCGTCGAAAGCCGTGAACGACTACGCGCTCTTCGTTCAGAAGAAGCGCGCGCGCATGGACAAGAAGACGAGCGGCGGGCGCAACAAGAAGTACATCTGCTCGTGCACGGACTGCGGCTGGTTCGTGCGGCTCATCAAGGTGACCAAGTCGGACAACTGGAAGATCTCGTCCATGCAGCTCGCGCACTCGGCCAACTGCACCGGGGAAGCCCAGCCGAGCGCGCGCCAGCTCGCAGAGCTCAACACGATGCGCAACCGCGTCATCACAGCGAGCAGCGGCTTCGGAAAGCTGGAGATCACCTACGACGATGACGAACATAGACATTCTGGTAGTGCTGGACCTCGTGATGGTGAGCGGCTACTGGTACAAACCGATTTCACAGCCGAAGGTGAGAGTCTCGGCGTGAAGATCCCCGTGCGACTCGCGTACCGTGCGAAGAAGATCCTGCAGGAGAACTCGACAAACTCTTCATTCTCCATCAAGGCGATCGTGAAGGGCGTGATGGGACTGCCCGGCCACGACCTCCAGGAGAAAATCGCCGAGAGCTACAAGTTGCTGCCGAGTCTGTTGCAGAAATTCTCGGATCTGAACCCTGGATCCGCCGTGTGTTTGAAAAAAGACGAAAAAGGGCGGTTCAAGAGCGCATTCGTGCTCCCAGCCGCGCTTTCAGACCTGGTGCCGTCACTACAGAGCGTATTTGGGTTGGAGATCGTCCCATGCGGCAATGGTAGCGCCGGTAGTCCAGGGACTCCACCGAGGTACAACGGCTATTTCGTCGTGTTCCTGGGCAAAGACGGCAACTTGGAGCACCGCGTGGTCGCGTTCGGGCTGATCCCGACGCCCGATACCGAGAACGTCTCGTGGTTCCTCCGCTCGCTGCACAATGCGGGCTTCCAGATGGGCGAGAACGTGCCTGTGTTCCTCGCGTACCACCAGCTTGGCGCCTTGGCAGCGCTCCGCCGCGAGTTCCCTCGAGTGCTGTCGATGTTCTGCGTCGAGAGCTTCATTCGCGCGATCGAGCAGCAGCTCATCGGAGTCTCGCAGGCGAACCTCGACTTTGTCAAGCACCAAATCCGACTCGCGAGCTTAGCGGAGACCGTCGAGGCGTTCCACGCGCAGCTGAGCGTCGTCGCGCAGCATTTCCCGTCGGTCACGAATTTTCTGTTGAGCTTTGACGCTTCGCTCTGGACGCTGTACGCGAGCCGATCGGTGAAGAAGTACCAATGGATCTCCACGGGCTTCCGTGAATATCTGAGCGCCGAAGTGGAGATCATCATCAAGACCAAGAGGCCCATTGAGAGAGGAGCGAGTCACCAATCGCGAAGTCAGCAACAACAGCAGATAGACGAGAGCGGCGGCTACGATGTCCAGCGCATCAAGAGCATCCAGCTCGCAGACTTTGACATGATGGTGCCGCTCGAGATTATTTATCAGTTCCTGCTCCATTATTTACACGTCGAGACCCGTCGCGCAGTTGAACTGGCGAGTGCTCTAGCGTCTCCTCAGGTGCACGCCATGACCATGAACGCGCAGTCGCAGTCGCTCGAGCGGCTCACAACCGGCGCTGAGAAGCTCTTCCATCAGGAACTGTATGAGTCGCAGCACGTCAAGGTCTGCGCGTCCGAAGACCCAGCGATCGCGCTCGTGCTGAGCAAGTACGCGACCGAGGGCGTGGGGCACAGAGTACACATGGACGACGGGAGGTGCTCGTGCGCCACGATGTACCAGATGGGCATCCCGTGTCGCCACTTGATCGCGACGGCGCGCGCGTTCAAGGGCGAGAAGGTGATCCTCACTGATTGCGACAAGGTGTACACCGTGGCAGTGTACCAGCTCGGCATCCAGCGCCAGAGCTCTCTCGAGGACCGGATGCCTGCGCTTGGAGGTCTCAACCGAGACTCGAGTATTTATCCCGCGCCGATCTACGGCAGCTTTGAGGCGATCGATGGCAGCAATGTGGCAGCACGAAGCAGAAGCAGCAGTAGCAGTAAGCGCCGAGCGCGTGATGAAGATACTGTCGAGACGTATGCCGACGGCAATGCTGCAGCTGGTGGTGCGAAGCGCACACACCTGCAGAGCATGCTGTCAGATTCGCGCGGTGTATTCAGCGCAGAGAACGACGCAGTTGCTGGTAATACAAGCGCAAGAGCTAGCTATAGTAAAGGCAGCAGTGGTCTTCGCGCCGGCGTCGACGTTGCGAGCAGCTCACATCCGCAGCAACAGCTCCAGTTCCAGCTGCAGCAGCAACTGGCATCGCCAACAGATTTGGCAACATCACTCAAGGATTTCATCGTGTGAGCATGCAGATAACTCCTATCAGTACACTAAGTTATGTTAGCATTCTCCTTTAAATCAGTACGTTTCAATCGCAGCACCAAAGTCAGGAAACCCTTCACACGCCGCGTGTAGAGAGAGAGAGATACACGAGAGGTATCGTCTGCTCTATTCATTTGGACTAGTAGCTTGCGTATCGTGCATGGCAACTTCGTTTCAGTGCATACAGCGGCAAATAGGGGGTATCGTGAGGTGTCTGTCGCCCACGTCCCCATTTTCCCATTTTGGCGGTCTAGGTTGATGCGTTTCCACCACACACCACCAAAATCGTCGCCTTGTATTGGATTAAGCCAATCTACACTTGCGCTTTCTATTTCAAGAAGATGAATCACTTCAAATGTTCCCATCAAGATAATCCATCTGAGTTTCCCGCATATGTGTTTTTGTAAGTCTCCATTGTATTGGGTGGAAGCCCAAAGAAAGGAGCCGCACCCGCACACAAATTCAAAAATATGCAAAATCTAAAATACATTCCCCTCCACCTCGCTTCCCAAACCTGACACTCTCGACCCACCCAAAAATCACAAAATAAATAACTGAAATATAGACTTTTATCCCCAAAATTCCCGTTTTGAACCGTAAATTACCCGTCCGTCCGACGTGAGGCCCAAGGCCGGCTTTGGGCCAGAAGCCTCCCCCCTCCTCGCTTTGCCAGCCCGGTGGTTTTCTTTGCTGCCGCGTTCCATTCGCGCAACTCGCTCAATTGAATTCGTGGTCTGTGCTCGTCGATCGATCATGCTGTCCAAGGTGCTCCGCCCCGCCGCCCCGGCCAAGAGCGCGCTCTCGCGCGCGGCCTCGAGCCTCAACTACCCTTCGTACGTGCTGAACGCGCCGGCGACGGAGGTGACCACGCTCGCCAACGGTCTGCGCGTCGCGTCCGAGGGTTCGCACGGCGAGACCGCCACGATCGGCGTCTGGATCGGCGCTGGCTCGCGCTACGAGACCGCGCAGAACAACGGCGCGGCCCACTTCCTGGAGCACATGGCGTTCAAGGGAACGGCTAAGCGCACGCAGCAGCAGCTCGAGCTCGAGATCGAGAACATGGGCGGCCACCTGAACGCCTACACGTCGCGCGAGCAGACGGTCTACTACGCCAAGGTGTTCAAGAAGGACGTGCCGCGCGCGGTCGACATCCTCTCGGACATCCTGCAGAACTCCAAGCTGGACGACGCGGCGATTGAGCGCGAGCGCGACGTCATCCTCCGCGAGATGGAGGAGGTCAACAAGCAACAGGAGGAAGTGATCTTTGACCGCCTCCACGAGACCGCCTTCATGGGCAACGGCCTCGGACGCACCATCCTCGGACCAATCGAGAACGTACGTTGTTGTGTTTATTTTGTCTCGCTAACGGTACTTATGTGTCTATCTGTGGTGTGCTGACACAGTGTGTATGGAAATGATGCTTGTGTGGTGTAATTGGTGTTTATAGATCCGCAACCTGAAGAAGGCGGACTTGGAAGACTACATCGCCACCCACTACACTGCGCCACGCATGGTGGTCGCCGGTGCCGGTGCCGTGGACCACTCGCAGCTGGTGGACTTGGCCAAGAACGCGTTCGGCAACTTGCCAACGGAGCCAAAGGTGGCGCCAACGCTCGAGCCAGTGCGATTCGTCGGCTCGGACGTCCGCATCAAGGATGACGAATTGCCAGTCGCGCACATGGCGATCGCCTTTGAGGGCTTCAGCTGGACCAGCGAGCACGCGTTCCCACTGCTGATCATGCAGACGCTGCTCGGCTCGTGGGACCGCACGTCCGGCGCCGGCATCAACATGTCGTCCAAGCTGGGCCAGGTGGTCGCGGAGAAGGAGCTCGCGCACTCGTTCATGGCGTTCAACACGTGCTACCAGGATACTGGTCTCTTCGGTGTGTACGCGGTCGCGGACCAGTACAAGCTGAACGACTTGACGTGGTACACCATGGAAGCGCTCGTGCGTCTTGTGCACAAAACCTCGGAGGAAGAAGTGGAGCTTGCCAAGACCCAGCTCAAGGCCAACATGCTCATGCAGTTGGATGGTTCGTCGCCTATCTGCGAAGACATTGGTCGCCAGCTGCTGACCTACGGTCGCCGCCTGACCCCAGCGGAGATCTTCGCCCGCATCGACGCCGTGGACGCCGCCGCTGTGCGCAACGCCGCGGACCAGGTCATCAACGACAAGGAACACGCGCTCGCTGCCACCGGCCCAATCCACGAACTCCCAGACTACAGCTTCATCCGTCGTCGCTCGTACTGGCTCCGATACTAAGTCCGGTCCGTCCGCCACGCCTGACCCCTCTCGAGACTCGGCGAGTATGCCGGAGTTCGAGCGTCATGCTGTAGCTGTTCGCTTTTGATCCAGTCCCCTCACAATAGATGACTGGACGCGAAGCCGCGATGCAGAATGGATGGAATGGGGGGGAGCAGAGAGTAGGTTGCAGCCTGTTTGAACGGAATCACCAAGCAAAAAGAGAAATAAATACAGAGAGAAACACAAAATTCACACACACACCTTTGCCTTTGTACAAATTCCCAATGGAATTTTCTTGCGGTTTCCATTTTTATCGAGTCTTCCCAGAATCAAAAACAGCAGCGTGAAGCTGAGTGTACTCCGGTTTCTCCCAGAAGCTCTGCTGCGTGCGGTGGTTGAAGTAGTACCACGCGCCAAAGTCCGCGTCAAACACTTTCTCGAGCTTGCCTCTCACGAGGTCTCGCAGGAACAAGCGCGTGGCTCGCGTCCGATAGATGCGCTGGATCTTCTGTGCTGCTTGGCGTTGTAGTTCATTCCCATTGGAGTCGCTACCAGTTCCTGCAGTCCGAGCATTTCCGTTTTGAGCAGTTGATGTGTCTGCGCGGGTGATGGTAGTTGGAGTTTCAGCAGCAACAGCGAGGTCGTGTTCGTCCAGCAAGGTCGGCTTTTCCCACTGACTCTGCTTAGTTCGCTTCGAGCGATAGTAGTACGTGTTCGAGTCTGGATCAAACACCTTTTCGTACACCTCTGCTAGCAAGCGCCTCAGCGCTGCTCGCCCTGCTCGTCGCCGATACATGGACTGGATGTGGATTGCTGCTGGCTCTAACAGCGAGGGCTTTGCTTCAGATGCGTCCAAATCATCTGGGGTGTCTGGAATGTCCTCGGGACTTTGGCATGACGGACCAAAACCTGCCGGGCATGTTGGCGGATTTATGGCAGCAGCAACTTCGATCTCTTCATTCTTTCCCCGATGCGAGGCACGCTTGAACTTCTCGTACGCTCTTTGGATCGTCAGCACTGCTTTGAGAGCGACATTCTGGACGTCTTCCTGCTCGGGTTCTTGGTTGTGGTCCCGTCTCGACTTGGTCTTCTTCTTCTTTTTCTTTGGGCGGGCCTTGGTCCCTCACTCACTGCTATTTTGCTGTGACGAATTCGTACGTGCAACTCCCACTCGCTCTCGATCTGATTCAACTGAGTTGTAACTCGCGCGATCATCGCTGTTGTTGTCGCCCAACTCGCTGCTTTCGCTCCGCCATAGCTCCTCAAGTCGATCGCGAACCGAGACGAGCTTTTGCTTGTTCATGTAGATTTTCTTCTCGAGGGCGACAACTTTCGTTTCTAGCTGAGTCAACTGTGGAGATTTCCTTGTCGGCTTGGGATTTTCTCCCATGTGGCTATGCTGGCATTGATGATCGCCAAGTTGAAGCTGTTGCTTGAGAAAGCTCACACAGCGTTCGTCCGAGTCGATTTCAGCTACCAAGATGATCTCTGTCGCTTGAAAAGAAGAGATCGCTTCGTCCAGGCACGATCCCCACAGCGCAAAACTGTTTGTTGTCGATTCGTTTTTCTCTGAGCACACGTGGTTTTCGTTGTATGCGTTCTGGTTGGGCTTTGTTAGCCTTTGAGAGTGGGTTCTTTGGGAAGATACTCCAAGCGGTGGTAGAAATAACGCTTTCCCAGCTTGCTTCACTTGGTCAACTGAAAATTTGCTGTGGCGAGATTTCTGGTTTGCATCCAAAGATGAGTGGCTTCTCTGCGACGAGTGGGAGCTCTGATTGCTGCTCAGGCTGCCGGCAGCCAAAGACGCTTCAAAAGCCTTCTCGTGTCCCGCTGACTGAAGTTCACTCTCCTTGACAAGCAGCTTGGGGCCATCTCTGTGAGGTAACAAAGCAGGGTTGTCGAACTTGGACAGACTCGGAAGAGCGCGCTCGCTTCCCCAAAACCAGCCTCCATCTGAAGTATCTTGAGAATCGGAAACACTTGAGCGGCTTCGATTGTCTATTGCACATGCAGCCTTTTCGTCGGTGGCCTTGGCACCACGCGTCAAGACTCGTTCGATGGTACCACCCCTCTGACGAGATCCGCATTGGTCGCAAAACCTAGCGTCGACTGGAAACACTATTTTGCAATTTGAGCATCGACTGATTGATTGTTCCTCCTCTTCGTTGTCGCCAGTTGCTTCGAATAAACCCCTCGAGCGGCTTTGAACTTGCCGTTTGCGTGTTCTTCTTGCAGGTTGCTTTACCATACTCTCTCATTGATATGATTTCGGTAGCCTATTGCAATTCGCATTTCCATCACCGACACTGCTGCATCATTCCGCCTGCATCTGAGAATTCAGGGCTTGGACATCCTCCTCACTGCTATTTCTGATATCCAATCTCCTCCTTCGATGCTTTGTGTTGTGTGAATCATGGGATGACGCCTCGCTTCCGATCTTCCGCTTTTCCGTTGGAAGACAAAATCCAAAACCGACCTGTTCTTGCTCCATGGGATTGCAAATATAGAAACAATCTTCGCTTTGGCTGGCGAGCTCAAGAGTAAAAGTCGGCTACTCCCAAGGAGCCAGCATTCACTTGAGGTCACAGGGGCTCTTCGCTTCATCCTCACTTCGAGTTTTCTCAATTGTTGAGAAAGAGCACGAGCGTGGAACCAACTCGACAAGGAGAAGAATGGAAGCCGTCGGTCTTGATGAGTTTGGACGCGAGCACTTCGTCGTGGAAGCTGCACCGGGGCGTCTCTGCATGACACTTGGTGAGACCGAGCAGGGCTTTGTCATCGTCTGCAGGCTCGACAACCTAACGCAGGATGACCTCGCAACATGGGACGAAGTGGATCGAAAGCGCATGCAGCTGCTTCGGCAAACGGTGAGCATCGGCGACCGGCTGATCGGGATCGAAGGCGAGGACGTGGTCCACTACAACCTGAGAGAGATCAGCGTTCGGCTCGGGAAGCTTGCAGCGAAGAAAAGACGCCTGACGTTCGCACGATACCACACGTCGTACTACGACGAAAAGAAATACGACGTGGAGAAGCTCGTGCTCGTTCACGCTCCAAGAGGACCGCTTGGGCTACTGATTAGCGAGCTCTTGCACTACGGAGCAATCGTCGACGGGTTCCTGCCGCTCCCGGATGGCTCGACCAGCAAGCTCGCGAGAGATCCAAGAATCCATCGCGGCTGCCAGATTGTCAACGTGAATGGCATCGATGTGTCGTACTCACCTCGTGAGAAAGTCATCGATCTTCTCTCAAGTCTGCGAGATCAGGAGAAGGAAATCATCGTCTACCGCGCCGCGCCTGAGACCTGTGACAAGTTCGTCCAAGTTGAGTACGCTTCCGCTGACATCCCCCAAGGATTTTCTTTCGACGAGTCGGAACACTTGAAATGCGTGGTGACGACAACCACTACCCCGGCGGTGAAAGCGGCACTCATGCAGGGAGATGTGCTCATCGGTGTCAATGATACTGACGTGTCTTCGTTGAATCGCCGCGACGCACTTGCAGTTTTCAGCTCCACGTCATTTCCTCGAACGCTGTACTTCTATCGCTCCAAATCTGCTAACTTGCCAGAGTGTCACCAGCTCCGAATTGAATCCGGTCCGTTTGGGTTCAACTTGGATGGTACTCGACCAGATCACGCGGTCATTGCAGGCTTCACGAGTGCAGCTGACGCGGATCGTCCGGTCTTCAAGAGCTGCGCGTCATTTCTTCCTGGAAGCCACATCATCTCAATCAACAAGCTGTGCGTCGTGAACCACTCGCTTGCGGAAATCTCCAGCATGCTTCTAAAGCTGAAGCAGTCGCCCAAGGACATCATCGTAGCCAATGAATCGCTCGTCAATGCACTCAAGAAACGGCGCTCGCTGGAGATCGTCAGTGTCCCAAAGGGACCTCTTGGAGTTCACTTTGATGGCGCGAGACCGGACCAAGCGCGCGTGTCTGGCTTCTATCCGATGCCAGACGGGCAACCCGGTCCAATTGAAAGCAGCTGTCGCGTTCCAATCGGATCTTCACTTCGAAGAATCAACAGCATGAACGTGTCGTGCTTGAAATTAGCTCAAGTGACCGACTTGCTAAAAAAGCTCGCCGATGTGCCGAAAGAGCTCTGCTTTTACACTCATGACGAAGGCAATGACGTGAACACAAAAGTGGTGCATGTGCACGTTCCGTCTGGTCCGCTGGGTATCGACTTGAAGCGCAGCATCTCGAACAAAGTGATCGTCGACCGCTTGAGCAATGACTCGTCGCTCGGATCCACGTTCATCTTGGACCACGGCGGTGTCGTTCCAGGCTCGGAAGTTATCGCGATCGACAGCTTTGACGTGACTTCGCTAGAAATTACTGAGGTCACGCAGCTGCTGCGAATGCTCGCATCCCACGAGAAAACCATCACCTTCAGCACCACCGTCGACGCGTACGCGAATATGCTGAGCGCATCGCGCACACCTGGCTTGAAAAGCGTCGTTGCTGTCCACTCTCCACTGGGAATCGAATTTGACCCGAACATGATCCAGAAGGCTGTGATCTCTGCTTACAACTCTGCGGCTTTGAGCAACTCAGCGAGTGGGTTGAGAGAAGAAAACATCCCCACCGGCAGCCGACTTGTTGGCATCGATCAAGTGGACCTCCGAGCGCTGGATTTGAAGCAGATTGCGACCGTCCTCAAGGATTTTGCGGGTGTTCCAAAGACGCTGGTGTTTGACACGACTCAAGCGCGATCAAAGGTTTCTGGAGTCGCAGGTGGTGACAGCCCTGCCAGCAGCCCTCGGAGCCAAGCTTCTCAGCGAGCTAACCTTTCCGAGGATTCAGCAAGTACCGAAACGTCACTTGCGGCTTCTCCACCATCACCGAAGAGGGTAAGTCGCTAACTCGCAGATGATTTGTATGGCGGTTCTGTACTGATAGCACTGCTTGTTCCTCTGCACAGGTTTTATCCTTGTCTCCTCCTGTTTCAACCTCAACAACAGCACTGGCGCCACCACCATTGCAGCTGGCACCACTATCGATCAAACCGCTCGAGGCGCTGAAATCCATGTCGTTCACAGACTCTTCCTCCAAGACGGTCAGTTCTCCTGCCAAGATCACACGACATCCGTAGTTAAGCGTCATGACTTGAGCACTCATCAACCCTCTGTGTGTCTTGATACCGCATCGTGCCAGATTGAGCAAAAGCAACTGCAAGAGCAAGAGCAACAACTGAGTCGACCAAAGACCGAGTTCATGATCAACATGGTGAGTGCTGAGACGTGTTGACTGACACTTACCCTTTGTGCATTTCTTCCTCATGCTCAATCTGCTTCACTTGTGTCACTCGCAGTCTTCCTGGACAGGCTCGCGCTCGCTATATCGCATGACAGTCGATTTGTCGACCTCATCACTGCAGATCGCATCAGCAAAGGTGCCCTCGTCCCCGAAAGCAGGCGGCAAGTCCAGTGGCGCAACCACCACAGTGCTCTTCAGCGAGATCATGGCGCTGGACTTCGGCAAGAAAGGCGGCACCGGCAGCGGTGGCAGTGGCAGCGCGCAGGTCTTCATCACGATGGTGAAGGGCAAGAAGGCGCTCGAGCTCGACATGCGCTCCCGTGACGAGCGCCAGGAGTTCTACGCGCTCATGACGATGCTCGTGCCCGCATTGCGCCAAGTTCAACAGTGAGATTGACATCAGGGCTTGGCAGTGTATATTTCAAAGCATTCTTTATAGTGGGTTCAACTGCCGACCAATTTCGTATTTGAAAATTCACTGATTTGGACAAGCCCGGCAGTGATATTCTATTTACTGGGTGAAAGCACCTGTATAATCCGATACTGGCTTTGATGAATCGACTTGAAGAGGGATCCTTTCGCGCCGCCACATGCTCCTGCTGGTTTTTGCTCCGCGATCAGTCAGTCAGCCAGCACAAACACAAGCAAGCCATAGTGCATCACAACCAAGAGCGTGATGGCTCCCGTGGACGACAAGGTGGAGTTCGTGGGCGTGTTCGCCGGCGGCGACGAGCACTCGGGCGAGCAGACCCCCGCGGGCTTCCAGGACACGCCCGGTCAGTGGTACTCGGCCATCCAGCGCAAGCGCGGTGCCGCTGGTGCTGCTGTTGAAGACGATGGCGAAGCCACGCTGCGCGACAGCCAAGAGACGCAGGATGCGGCGGCAGCGGCGACGGAACCTGTGAGTCAAACCGAGGGAGAAGCGAAGGCGCCGATGTTCGTATATGCGTCCGGCTCACTTAGTGATGACAGTAGCGGTGGTGGTGGGTATCGCCACCATCAGCAACGTCGTGAAGAAGAAGAGATCGATGAAGACGAGACGCAGATTATCATGTCCCTATCACAAGATCAATACGGTAAGTGCGCGTATTTCCAGCGTTTGTACTGTCGCACTGCGTATTGGGACTGGATTTTGATCGTACTAGTATCGGATAGGATTGCGCACGGCGACTCCCAGTCGAAAGATCGAAGAAGAAGAGCTCGTCGTCATGAGAGCAGCTGGCGACGATGTGCTCCACAGCGCAAGCGATGACGAAGGCGCAGACTCTGACATGTCGGACGACATGCTCGCGCACGACGGATCTATTGACGATATCTCGACGCTCGCAGCGAGTTTCCAGCAGAAAGATGCCGATGACGCAGAGCTGAGCAAGAAGAAAAAAGCGCCAGTGAATGTCTACCGTCCTCGGACCCAGTTTCGACAAACACCAACGCACTCTATCGAAGAGGATTCGAGCAGCAGCAGTGGTACAGAAACAGAAGTCGAAGGAGAGCCTGAGGGTGATCTTGAAGAGCAGCAAGAGCCTTTCACTATTGGCGCAAAAGCTAGCTTGCGAGGTCTCACTCATCCAACAGCAAGATTTGCGCGCCAGCGATCAATGTCAGAGCACTCAACTGCGAGCGAAAAAGAAGAAGACCCTGGGAGAAAGAGCGAGAGTACAAATCGACCGAAGCGATTCCGTCTCGACAGCATCTCGCGATCGCGGACGTCCGAGCGCCATGACTCCACAGCCAGTGATACGACAAACAACAACGAGGAAATGCGTGTTCACGCTTCGGCAAAGACAGCGACGACAAAGAAACCAAAAGAAGCAAAGAAGCTAGCCAGAAGCTCACCTGCTCGAAGCAAGAGAGGAGTCGCTGTGGCGATAGAAAAATCTGCGCCTTCGAGAGGCAAAAAGCTCTTACAAGACGAAGACGCAAAGGATAGCGGCTCTCAATCCAGTACAGCCAGCCCAACTGAAGTTGTGACGACTACCATGCAGGAATCGAGGATAGGCGGCGAGGGCGAGTCAGAGAAATCACACGGCCTGCCGCCCAAGGCGGCTAAAGGTAAGACTCCACGCAAGAGTCCTGCTGTGGCGGTTTCCCCTCCTCCAGCAAGTCGAAAGCGAAGGCTTGGCAGTGGTGCTGGCGGATCAAGCGAAGACAATGAGGCTACACAAGTGCAGGAGGAACAAATTCGAGTCATATTGACTGGGCTTGATCCTTCACCCGCGATTCACAAGAAAATCAAAGCGATCGGAAGCGTCTACGAGGACGACATTGAGAAAGCCACCCACGTCGTCGCGCCAAAGAACCAGCTCAAGCGAACCGTCAAGCTGCTCTGCGGCATCTCGCGCTGCGACCACATCC
>JAASFI010000350.1:0-32601 GCA_023333705.1 Globisporangium viniferum
CAGTTACAGATGGCGACCTCTCGTGACACGCACTGTACTCTTCAACCTGTAATTTCTAATACCTCTTACAAAGCGGAAACCTTTAAAAATAGATTTTTGCTTGGTGTGTTTTTGCGTCTCAATTTGGGGGGTTTGCCTGTACAATGTCTATCGTACTGTTTTTGATCTTTAAGTGTGGCTTTTGCGTGGCCCCTCCCTCTCAACCGTCTGCGTCACAATCGCTTCGAAGCTTCGAGAGCCAACAAGAAGCCAAGAGACCCATCAAGAGACCTGCCCCTGTATCGCTCCGCCATGGCCGCAGAGCAAGCCAAGAAGCGCGGCAACCGCGCGTTCTCCGCCGGCCGATTCGCAGACGCGGTCGTCAGCTTCTCGGAGGCGATCGCGCTGCACGCCAAGGACGGCGCGGCCGGCAACCTGCACGTCTACTACTCGAACCGCTCGGCCGCGCACCTCAAGCAGGGCGACGGAGCCAGTGCGCTCGCGGACGCCGACCAGTGCATCTCGCTCAAGCATGACTGGACCAAGGGCTACTCGCGCAAGGGCGCGGCGCTCTACCACCTGGGCCGCTACGCGGACGCCTATCGCGCGTACAAGGACGGGCTCGCGCTTGAAGCCTCGAACGTCGCGCTGCTCGATGGGCTCCGCTCTGTGGAGCAGCGAATGTCTGCGCCTACCGGTGCTGCCGCTGCGCCGCCTCGTGCGGCTGCGTCACGCGCACCGTCTGCATCCGCAAAGACGCTGAAGGAGTTCCTGGTGGCGGACAAGGCTGCGATGTTCGCGCTGTTCCAGTTCGTCATGCGCTGGGTGCTGCTGCTGAGCTTCCTCATGTACTGGATCCCCGTGGTCGTGCCTGCGTACGTGGCGTTCGGCGCGTTCTTCAAAGTGGCGCTCTTCAACCACGCGAGCTACCTCATGTTCACGCACGGCGTGCCCAAGTGGCAGGCCGCGTACGCGCAGCGCCTGGTGATGGACCCGTCGACGCAGGCGCTCTTCTTCTGCCTCGTGTTCTGGGTCTCGGCGCCGTTCTCGCTCGCGATGATCCCAGTGTTCCTGATCGAAATGGTGCACTTTGCCGCGTACGTGGCGAGTCTGCTGCAGGTGCTCAAGCTCACGCAGGTGTCGGCGGCGACGAGCAAGCTGCTGAGCCCAGCGGTCGGCGCGATCATCAGCGACCCGACGTTCGCGACGCTGCCGACGCAGTCCAAGTGGGCGAAGCTCTACCACCGCATGCCGCAGGTGGCCGCCAGCGTGGAGGTGGGCATCGGCATCGCGCTGCTGGTGGAGATGCTCACGCCGGCGCGCAACTTTTTGCTCACGATCCTCTACTGGCAGCTGCTGCGTGTGCGCTACATGATCAACCCGCAGCTGCAGGAGGCCTTCCGCGTGCTCAACACGAGCATCCTGTCGCTCGTGCACCACCCTAAGTGCCCGGCCGTGATCGCATCGGTCTACGGCCGCATCCAGAAGTTCGCGATCAGCATGGCCGACGTCCAGCAGCAGCAGCAGCAGGCGGCGGGCGGTGGCGCGGGCGGACTGGCGTCCAAGTGCACCGTCATGTAGAGAACGACCGACAGGAGAACAGAAACAGAGCGTATACCAAAAACCAATCGAAAATGTGCTATTGTAATTCGCTTTTTTGTCTCCCCGTTACCAAAAGAACCCTTTTGTTCAGTGTCTACTCTCCGACTCAGTCTTCGTCGTCGGACTCGTCTATTACGATCACGTCCCACGTGCGCGGAGCTCGCGAGCGAGTGATCAGGGACGCCCGTGTCGGCGGCGTGCGCTCCTTGGGGTACGTCTGGCGCCTCATGGCCTCCTGGATCGATTGCTGGCGGCCGCGCGGGGACGCGAAGGCTGCTGCGTCGGCCGCGTCGCTCGCACTTGCAGCAGAAGCGGAGCGAGGAGATGCTGAGGATAGAATGATCTCGCCCGGCTCCTGTGCTACCAAGACCACCACAGGCTCATCCCCATCGTCTTCCTGTTTCTCCTCGTTCTCCATGATGGCGTCCTCTGCAATTGATGAACGTGACGCGTTGGCTTCAGCTACCTCAGCCACCTCCTTTTGCAGGACCTGCTGAGCCTCTGGCTTCTTCCAGTCGGCGGCGGCGTTGCTCTCAATCAGCTGGCGCAAGCGCGCCGAGGGCGTGAAGTACGGATCCTCCGCACGCATGCCCTGGATGTCGCTGATGCGCTGGCGCACCTCGGACGACTCACGTTTCGGCGGCGGGTCTTTCACAGTGCGCTCGGCAACTGCTGCTCCAGTGGCTGTCGCGCGCTTGCTGATCGCGCCAAAGCCGCTGGCGTTCATCGTGCGGCGACAGCGCAGCGCGAGCGCCGTGACGTAGTTCTCGACCCACGTCGTGTTCGGGAACGAGTTCGTCGGGTTCGCGTGCGCGAAGAGCGGCAGTTTCCACACGTGACTGAGGTACTCATCCAGGCCGTAGCACTCGACGCCCTGCAGCAGCAAAATGTCGTGGCGCGGAGAGCTCCACCAGCGCGGGAACTCGTTCTTCGACGGGTCCGCGCGTAGCGACGTCACCACGCGGCCGACGACGTCCACCAGCTGGTTGGGCGGCAGCACGAGGATCTGCGTGCGCAGCAGTCGGAAGAGATCGACGCGCTGCAGCAAGCGCCGGCACTGGGTGGTCGTCAAGAGCCAGTGGCCGCGTCGGCCGCCCAGGATCGAGTGACTCATGGTCATCGTGTCGCTGGCGTCCGCAGCAGCAGCGTCGGCCCCCACGGAGTTCTGCACGCGCGATCGGCAGCAGCGCTCCAGGTCCAGCGCCTCCGCGAGCAGCTCCACCATGGGCTGTCCCGCGACGCCCAAGTGCGCGTCCTGGATGAAGTAGCGCCACTTCTCCAGCCGCTCCTGGTCGTCGCGACACGTGCGCGTGTCCGGGATCCCAAACGCAAACACGATCTTCGCGAACCGGTTGTGCTTGGTGCTGTTGAAGTGACTCGAAGGCGGAGCCATCGATCTGTGAATTGCAGCAGCAGTAGCCCCAACACCAACAACAGCAGCGCCGCTTCCGCCATTTCGTCCGCTGTGGTTCCCGTACATCGGGTGAATGGAAGGCACGCTCGGGAATGGCAGCGCAGCTGGGACCGGTCTCACATTCTGCGACTGCTGGCGAAGTCTCTTCTCGTTCGTCCACGCCGAGATGAGCGACTTGACACGCTTCGTGAGAATGCCCACAGTGGGCCACAGCGTCATGTCGTACTTGGCCGCGCGGGTCCCAAACAGAGACGACTGGGACACGAGCTGGTTCGGCAGCGTGCGGCCTTTGAACCAGCCGTCCTTGTACACGTAGAACAAGAGGATCACGTCGTCGATCACTGGGATCCACCACGGCGCTACCACGTTCGGGAGGCCGACGTCCGGCAGCTCTTGCAGACGGCGCAGCGCCTCTTGTCGCTCTCGTTGGTCCTTTTCGGAAGTCGCAGCAGCTGCGGCAGTAGCTGTAGAGGAAAACGCAGGAGCAGACGCGCGTTCACTCGATTGCTTTGTCGGCTCTTTGGACTCGGCTGCTGCGGCAACACCTTCAGTCGCTTCAATGGCAACTTTAGCGGAAGGCTCGACATCCTTTTCATCGTTTGTAGCAACACCACCAGCCGCAGCAGCAGCTTCTTGTCCACTTGTGGTAGGGATCAAGGTCTTCACGTCGTTAGTTTCAGCAGCTTCTTCGCTTTTAGGAGCTTCTTCGCTTTTCAGAGCAGTTGCAGTCGTAGTAGTAGTATCGGTGTCCCCGCTGACTGGCTTTTCGACCACAGCGTCAGCAGTGGTGGTGGTGGTGGGAAGAGAACTGTCTGGATCTGCAGGTGTATCAGCAGCTCCGACATTGGTGGTGGTGGAGGAGGAGACTGGAACTTCAGTCGTGCTTGAAGTGTCCACTTTAGAAGGACTCTGCACCTTCTCGGGGGTATCCACTTGGGTCGTCAACTTGAGCGAGTCTGGTAGAATGCCGGTCGCAAGAATCGTTCGGATTTGGTCGCGGTCCTGGAGCTGTTGCAGGTCGTTGATGAGCGACACCATCGGGGACGGCGCGCCGATCTTGGAACGAATGATCTTCTGCACAAAGTACATGCGCTCCACCTGCTGCAGCCTCGCGTTCGCGTCTCGCTGCGCCTTGATCGACGTGGGCTTCAGGCGCAAGTTCTTTGGCAGCACGACCGTACTCATGCGCTCCAAGTTCATCTCTCGCAGCATGCCCATCGTGAAGTAGAAGCGATTCGAAAAGTTGTCGATCATCGCGTTCTTCTTGGCAGTCGACAACGGCTCCGGCATCTCGCCATTGCTCAGTGGCGTGTTGGTCGCGAGCGCGGTCCCAGACGCGACGTGCACGCAGTGCACAATGTACTGCTGCGTGTACTTTTTGATCTCATCGACAGTGTAAAACTTGAGCACACTGTAGTTCTTGATCATGTCCTCCCAGCGTCCGTAGCCAAACGTCGTGAGCAAGTCGGCGATGCGCTCCGTGTACATGGAGAGCGGCGGCACCGACGACTTGATCTGCTTCTCTTTCTTCTCTCTCTTCTTCGCGGCGACGCCCTCAAAGTCGTCGTCGTCCATGTCTTCGTCATCGTCGTCATCATCCGAGTCCTCCGAGTCGTCCGAGATCACATACTCTTCATTGTCCTTCTCCTGGAAGGACTTTGGTTTCTTAGAGGATCGCTTGGAGGTCGTCTCGCCATCGCTTTCGTCCAACAGGTAGGATTTCACGGGACGGCGGCGGCGCTTCTTGAGCGGAGACGGCTCGATCGGCTTCTCCTCGACCTCTTGCAGCCCAATCACCTTGGTCCAAAAGTCCGGGTCGTCCAGCGCCACTTGCTCGTCCGGGTTCGTGGAGCTCACGAACGTCGCCTTGGAGAACGACGACATCAGGCTCTTTTTGCCGTCGCCGCCGTCCGCCTTCGGGTCGTGGATGATTTTCGTACTTCGGCTGAGGATCTGGTCGATGCTCTCTTCGCTGAAGCGCTTGCTCGCAGCCTCCGCGTCGCCGTCTTTCTCTTCCTTAAAGATCTCGTACGCTCCGTGCTTGAGGAGATGCTCAATCTCGTCCTTCGACGGGCCGCTCGCCTTCAGTTTGCCCTTCGACGACGTCGGGAGCAAACCCGACGTCTCTTTGCTGCGAATGCCGCCCAAGACAGCCTGGTCGAGCCCCAGTTTCAGCGACGCCTGGTGGAACATGTGCAGCTCGTACGTCTTGGAAGTGAGCAGACGGTAGATCTTGACGCTCTTCTTCTGTCCGATACGATGGCAACGCGCTTGCGCCTGCAGGTCGTTCTGAGGATTCCAGTCGCTGTCGTAGATGATCACCGTGTCGGCCGCAGTCAGGTTGATGCCGACGCCGCCCGCACGCGTACTCAGCAGCATGATGAACGACGCGCTGTCCGGGTTGCAGTAGCGATCGATCGCCGCCTGGCGGTCGTTCCCCGTGATGTTGCCATCAATGCGCTCGCAGTGGTACGAGCGCAGGCGCAAGTAGTCCTGCAGGATGTCCAGCATGATCTTGAACTGCGAGAAAATGAGCACGCGGTGGCCGTTCTCCTTGAGACGCGGCAGCAACTTGTCGAGAAGCACCAGTTTCCCCGACGACGTGACGAGAATCTCCTGGATCTGGCGCGCCATCTCCTCCTGCGACTGATTCTTCTCCTTCTGTATCCGGATGATCTCCTGCTCTTCGACGCCCTTGATCAGAAACGGGTGGTTGCAGCACTTGCGGAGCTCCATCGCCACGTTCATCAGGCTCGGCGTCTGCGCTTTCTTGCGACCTCTCTGTGTATCACCATGGCATTCCAATACAAACAATGCTCGTTAGACAAAATCCTACACAGCAACCAAACTTCATTGGTAACAATGGTCGGTCGCCTTACCGCCAAAAACTCCGTGTTCATCTCGTAGATCGCGCGGTAGTACTGCTTTTGCAGCACCGTGAGCTCCACTTCGACGATCGTCTCCTCTTTCGGCGCGAGCGACTTCTCGACGTCCTCCTTCATGCGACGCAGCAGGAACGGCTTGAGCTCCGAGTGCAGCTGCTCGACCTGCGACATATCCTTCAGGTTCCCAAAGCGCTCGAGGAAGCTCTCCATCGAGTCGAAGCGGTCCTTGTCGAGAAAGTTCAGCAGCGTCCAGAGCTCCTCGACGTTGTTCTGCAGCGGCGTGCCCGTGAGCAGCAGGATGTTCTCGTACTTGAAGTTCTTGTGGATCAGTGACGAGAGCTTCGAGCTCTTGTTCTTCAGTCTATGGGCCTCGTCCACGACCAGCACCTGCCAGTTCACACGCGTCAGCTTGGAGAAATCCGGGGTGCCGCACATTTCAGGGGTCGTGATCAGCACGTCGAAGCGGTAGCTGTCTCGTTTCGCGCGAGCCGCGGACGCGTTTCTCGGGCGATACGACGGATTGTGCTTCGTCATGAGCTCCTCGGCGCGCGAATACTCTTGGTCGTTCAGGAAAAACTCATACTCCTGCAGCTTCTTGCGCGCGTTCGCAGACCCGTGGTACACCACTGCGTCCAGGTACGTCCAGTTCATAAACTCTCGCTGCCAGTGGCCGAGCGTGGAGAGCGGCGCGATGATCAGGTACGGCCCCGGGAGCTCCTCCACAGCTGCGAGATGGTTGATGTACGTCACAGTCTGCACGGTCTTGCCGAGCCCCATTTCATCCGCGAGCAGCGAGTTTCGGTTCTGGTACCAGTTAAACAGGATCCAGTTGACGCCCGTGAGCTGGTAGTCGCGCAGCTCAAACTGGTTCCCGTCTCGGAAAGGCGGGGTGTTGGACGCCGAGTAGCCTCGAAATTTGATCTTTCGGTTCTTCTTGCGCGACGTCGACGCCGGCCGCATGTGGCGCGCAGCGGCGCGCATGAGCCGGTCTTCGTAAATTTTCACGGCGGCGTCGTCGTCGACGTCGTCTTCTCGCTCCCACGTGACATCGTCGTACGAGAGCGACTTCCACTTGACGTAGAAGAAGCGCCACTTGGTCTCCGCGGCCTCTTCTTCGTCGTCGACAGGCGAGAACTCGTCCCCCGGGCGGTCCTGGATGTCGAGAATGCGGTCCACGATGCGGAACTCGGGGCTGAAGTACTCGTCACCGTACATGCTGCTGTTGAAAAGCCCCATGAGCTCCTTGTCGCGGAACCGCTGGATCTTGCCCTTCGCGTTCTTGTCGACCTCCAGCAGCGATTTCTCGTTCTCCCAGCTCACGTGGAGGTACGAGAGGCCTTTCCATTTGACCAGGAAGCGCTCCTGGGTCTGCGAGACTTCGTTGATGTTGATCGGCGTCGACGCTGTTTTGCCCGCGCTTGACGAGGTCGAAAGTTTGGCAGCTGGGGTTGACGGTTCCGCTTTCTCCGCTTTTTCGGCGGTGGCAGCGCTCGTAGTGGTCGATGAAGCACCACTGGCGTCTTCCATCACAACGTCCTCGCCACTCTGCTCGTTCTCCTGCTCTCCTCCCTTCTTTTCTGCTACTTCTGCTGATGCTGATGGAGCTGGTGGTTTGACTTCTTTGACCTCGTCGTCCTCCTCCTCCTCCTCCAAAAAAATGGACATGTTTTGCAGAAAGCGCGTGTTCTTGTTCCCGCAGATCCTGTTCCACTCTTTCAGCGTGTGCACTTCGCGCGCGATGAGCTTGTCGATCACGAACACGTTCTCGTCGTCGCTGTCGCGCCCGCCTTGGTTGGCCGCCAGCGCCTCGTTCTCACTCATCAGGAACTCGTCGTCCGAGTCGATATCTGAGGAGCCCTTGGATTTCTTCTTACTCTTGCTCTTGGACGAGTCCGATTTGCGCGCAGCGGCCTTGGACGGCGCCTTCCGTTTCCCGCTGCTTTTCCGTTCGCGACGCTGTTGGCAACATTTTAAGATCAACAGCAACACGATCAATTCCCAAATACGCTATGACCAGCTTCATGGATGAATGACAACACGTACAGTCTTGGAGATGTATTCCAGACGGGAGTCCTCGTAGTCGTCGTCCAGGCCGGCAAACGCGATCGGGGTCTTTCGCGCGCGCGAGCTGCGGCGTCTGCTCGCTCCGTCCGTCTCCAACACGAAATCTCCGTCTTCTGCGTCGTCCACAAGGTCCTCAACGGCGTCATCCGCTTCTTCTTCCTCCAGCATCTGCATGCAAAAAAAAATATCTTGTATCAACCACTCGATCCTATCGTCATTATCACAAGCATCTCTCTGCGTGCGTGAATGAACTCACCTGCGCCTCGGTCTGCGGCTCGTACTCCTCCTCGTCGTCGTCGGCCTGAGTGCGCCTGCGCTTCTTCGCCGCTACAGGTGCGCTGCTGTCGTCCATATCCTCGGCGCTCTCGTCATCATCCCCGTCGCCATCTTCATCGTCTTCGCCCTCATCATTGACCGTGTCATCGTGCTCAGAGGACGCGTACTCTACGGTTCTGCGTGTGCGGAGCTTCGGGCGGCTCTGTACATTATAAAGACACGTGAGCTTACCGTTATCACATCAACTGTAGCAGCTCATCAATAGAAAGCGCTTCATATGGCATGACTTACCACTGCTGGTGCATCGGACTCGGAGTCCGAGTCGATCTCCACGACCGGCGGCGCAGTGTACTTGTTGGCGCGGTCCGAGCGGCGCGCCTCCTAGAGACAGATAGAGGGAGAAAAGGAAGGCACGTGAGCGTACTGTAATGTGCAGCCAACCATCTGCTCATAGAGAGAGACAGAAGAGCGGTCGCGCACCATCATGCGCTGGTCTGTCGGAGCTCTTCGCGTCGTCCTAAAGCGCGCGCTTTTTACAAAAATACACTTGCCCAAACAACAAAGCAGGACGAGCTTTTTTTGCGGGTTTTTGTTTCAAGGAACGGGGTAAAGTGAATATGCTGCTTGATAGGTTTTGGCGCGAATGAGTGGTGGTGGCGCGCGCGGCGACTTCGCATGTGAATGCGACAAAGACACTTGGACACTTTGGCGAGTATGTAAAAGCAAAACTAATAGGACGCAAGTGGCAAACTGAAGGCTGTAGCATGAAAATGCATTGCTGGATGCATTTGATCAATACTCCATAAGCAATGTAAATGCGCATTGATGTTGAATCCCTATCCTGGATATCCTAGTGGTCATTTCAGTATTTTTTGTATAGTGCACTTTTGTTTATCCTGATACCTATCAAAGGAAAGACTGAGCCACTCGATCGAGCTCGCGGATATATTGGCGCAAGATCATGTTGCCGCTGAAATCTGAGGCGCACTGCACTAGTGAATCGAACAATGTAGGTTTGACTAACACCTGGAGACGCATATCTGCGGTATTCGCTGTACTCCAGCTTACCAGTCAATGATGTATGGCAAATATTATGGTGTCATGAACGCACAACACACGTAGATACGTAGTCTAGTACAGCAGTCGAACTATTCAGCAACTCGCGTATCGACAACGAGTGCATCCGCAGTTGGAAGAAGGAAAATGACCTGGGGTTCCTTACCCATTTACATTTTTTAGCGATATATCCCTGCTCCATTTTCAAGGCTCTAAAACAAAAAAAACTATCAAACATCATACAAGCCAAAATGTTCACATTTTGTTGTACAGCGAAAAGCCTCTTAAATACGATGGGCGTATAGTTTCAGCGTGTGTGACGCGAAATGGTGCGCTTCAAGCAATTGCCATGATGCTGCAAATGCACGATATGCTTGCTCTTCTTCTCAGTGGCATCGTTGGGGATTATTGACTATCGCTTGGTATATTTGAGCTCTCTCTCGCTGAATACGAGCGCATGCGTAGGGCTTTCCTTGCAAAGTGCTCGCCTTGAGAAAGGAGAGGTTCATCAAATATTTGAGTGACGGCCTCTGTCCAATTGTGGAGGCCGTCAGCTCGCTCTCTCCCATCCAGAAAGTCAGAAGTTTCGGCAACTCAAGTAAGTGTCGGGAGTGGAATGGTCTGTTGCACGCCAAGATCTGAGTTTTCAACCTCCACGTCGCCATGCAAAATGCTATTTCAACGTGCCTGGAAGATCGATTGTCATGCATTCTATTTGACGTGACCGTGATCGATCCGTCAGCTCTCAACACCAGGCGCGCCTGACAAAGTCGGAGATCAATCAGGTCAGGTGATCGATATGCAATCTGTTTCTGTTTTCAGGTGGTGGCTGGATATTTCTGGCAGTTCCCCCGCTCGAGTGCCATGCGCCTTTTCTCCGCCCTTGACTTGGGTTCAGTATGGACGGTGCAGTCAGTCAGCCAAATCACCAAATCACCCTTTACTCGATCGAGCCTCGAGAGCCACTTTCACGCACTCGCACACGACGACACTCGCGGGCGATGAAGATGCAGCCCCCGTCCGCCGTCTCCGGACGCGCAGGCGAGAGCGACAACCAGCGACTGCAACTGCTTCTGCACGAGTACGACGTGGACGGCAGTCTCAAGCGCGCGGACTCGGCCCCCGAGGAGGATGAGGAGCACTACGTCAGGTAGGTTACAAGAGAGGAAAGCAAGAAGTGACTCCAGACCTTTGTGGTCGTTTTTTCCTTTCTAACTGGGGCTTCTCTCTATTACTCTCGCATGTGTAGCGAGGATGGCGAGGTGATCGTCAATGTCGTGGACGACAAGAGCCGCGCGATCAAGTACAAGCGCCTGGCGGCCGAGCGCGAGCGCGTAAGGAAATCCTCTGTAAAACGATCGAGTTCATGGGTGTAGACGACACTAACGCCCTCACGATGCTCTTGTGTTACTGTTTTCTACAACTGTATTGGGATAGGACGCGCGCCAGGCAGCTGAATACGGAAGCGCGCTGCTGCAGCAGAACGAAGAGCTCCAGCTGCAGCTCGCAGCACTCAGCATCCAGTACGAGGCAGAGGTGGAGGAGCTCACAGTCGAGCGCGACGCGCACAAGCGCCATCACGACCACGCGCTGCTGGAGATCGAGAGCTGGAAGCGCCGCTTCGCGCGCGTGGAAGAGGACAAGTACGAGCTCGTGGCGGATTTCGAGCGCTTCGTGGCGCAGTGCACCTGTCGCACCACGTCTGGTGGTAACAACGACGACAAAGTGGGCGAACTGACACACAAGATCGCGGAGCTCGAGCTTGCGCTGCTCGATATGCAGGCGACTGAAGAGGCGAACGCGCGCACGATCGCGCACTTAAAGACGTGGAAACGAGAGACGGAACACGAGCAGAAGGAGACGCAGGACTTGGAACTCGCAGAGGCGCAGCGCGACCGAATGCTCCTGAAGAAGCTCGAAGGCGACAACGCGAGGCTGCAGAAGAGCGTCGAACAGTTGACGGCGGAGAATTTGCAGCTGAACTCCCACTCTGATGCCTACGCGCAGGAGCTGATGATGATGAAGAAAGAGACACAGACGCTGCTGGACGAGCTGGCGGAGATCCGGCTCGAGTGCAGTTCGAAGACCGAGCTGCTCCTCACGTCCGAGGCGAAATGCAGCCGCCTGCAGCGCGAGTTGACGCTTCTGGAGGACGTTTCTTATTTATCGCGCGCGTTTATCGACCACGACACGGAAGAGGACGAGGAAGACGACGAAGACGTCGTGGACCACAGCAAGAAGCAGAGCAGTGATGCGCAGAAAGAGAGTCTGCAATCGGTACCAGAACAGAAACAAGAGGACTTGACAGCAGCAACAACACGCGAGTCCATTGGGTCGCTGGAAAGTCTCATGCCGTCGCCCTTCACCGCCTTCCCCGCGTCCATACGAGCTGCGAACGGGAAGTCCGTGGCGGTGGTGAGTCCGACGGACCTGGAGAGCCACAAGAAGCTGCACCACTACTTCCACTTGACCGCGCAGAGCATCATCCACGAGAACAAGCTGCACGAGAAGTGCTTCAAGTCGTCCAGTCGCTTCACGATCGACACGTGGTATCGAGAGATCATCGCGCTCGACATCCCGTACCTGGAGTGGCACGCGTGGCTCATCAATCGCATCAGCCAAGTAGCTGCGTCAGTACAGGATGATGAGGGCGAGGCACTCCTGACCATCACAACGCCAGCGTCCAGTGGTCGAGGCGGCGTGCGGAATGCGCGGAGCTTTGGTGGATTTTTCCTTCGCAGAGACGCCGACGGCAACAGCCCTGTCGGCGACGGAGGTGCCTCCCGCGGCGGCGCGTTCTCCTCGATGACCAACTCCAGTGTGTCGCCAACGAGTGTCAATGCGTCACCCTCCAGCCGTCCGCGCCACGTGCCGTTCTCGGTCGCGCGCGCATTCTTCCGCCTGTTGCGCTCGCGCAAAGACCCGGAGCTGGACTCGTCCTCCGAGGAGTAGCTAGCTTGTCGTCGTATTCAGTCAGTCGTTTGTGTTTCCCCCATTTTTGTGATTCCACCTCCCGCCCAGTGCGTTAGTCCGTCAATTTTGCGAGAAGTCCGTAAGAAAGCCATGTATTTTAAAAGGCGTTGTATTGATCGCCACTCAATGCAACAGCAACCCGCAGACCGTGATCGACGCCGCGAGTCCAAAGCCGAGAATCGCGCCTAGTTTGGCCATCGCGTCGGGCAAATGCTCCAGCTGCTCGTTGCGGAACTCCTCGCTGATGTCTTTCAGCTGCGCGATGGTCGCGAGCAGAGCGAAGTTGCCCACGTGGCCCATGAGCATGCCCAGCAGGAAGATCATCGCGTAGCTTAGCGCCGCGAGCAACAGGAAGAGCTGGTAGCTCCACTGGAAGTCCAGGTACAGCGCCACGGACGAGCTGGCTTTGCCCATGCGACGCGCGAACGGCGCGTCCTTGGCGCTCTTGAGGATCTGGTGGTGATCACACATACAAACAATGATAAAAAGGGCCCAGGTCAGATGGGTACCGTAGCAGGCTGTAATATTTATATCAAATCGTACCAGGAACGATAGCGTAAAGTTCGTGACCGGGAGCGAGTAGAAGATGACGCCCCACGAGATCTCACCGACTAGAAAATACGCTGTCGAGAACATGGCGATCGGCCCCGTCGCCACTGCGAACACCAGTTCCGCCAGTCCGACGACCGAAGGCTCCGAACCATATCTGCAGTAATAGAAGGCGGCGGACGCGAGCATCGACATGGCGCCGGTGACGTGAGGTGGTTTCTCGTGCACAAAGTGGGAGGCTGCAAGGCAGAGCAGGGTGATCGCGTAGTAGACGAACGACCAGCGCATCACCTGGGTCTGCGAGAGCAAGCTGTATGGGCAGCAGCATTGTCAATAAGAGTCGACATTAGGAAGAATATTAACCCCCAAAGCAAATGAATGACGTACTTGATGACGATCTTGTTCTCTTCGTTGGTGTTGGCTTGGCCCGTCTTCAGAGGCTCAAAGACGCGGTGGAAGTTGTTGTAGACCGCGTTGAGGTTCGCCAGCATCTGCACGAGCACCGCGATCGCCAGCGCACTCAGCGTGTCGACATTAAAGATCGACACGCGGTAGGACGCGGACACGCTCAGCAGACTGATCGTGATGAGTACGGGGCACGCCGCGGCGAACAGCGTCCGCGGGCGGATCGCAGAGAGCTGCCAAACAGAACACACGACAAACAGGCAAGCGTTAGTCAATCCATCGCATCATTTTCGCATCTCTATTTCCCTCATTCTTAGCCGCCCCACGCACCACACTCTTGGCGTATTGCATCCGTCTTTGCTTCCTCCTTGTCAACGTTCGTTTGTCGTTTGTCTAAAAATCTATCCGAGTGGACCTTGTCCTCGTTTCAGCATCTGACTCCTTATTTAGTGTCCCACACACTAATTCCCGGCAAATTGAAGTTGCCATTTTTCCGTCTGCAGAACTCTTAGCCCGTGATGATGCGCACGCCGAGCGACGCGACCTGGTGGATGGCCTTGGAGCCCGGCTGACGGATGAACATCATGTTCATCGGCACGCCCATCTGCTGGGAGATCCACTGTACGATGCTCGGGTTGAACGGGCTGCCACCGCCGCCGCCACTGGGGGTCGAGACGCTCACAAAGTCGATCTTGAGCTTCGGGTACATGAGGTCGAACATGCCGACCATGTCGTGAAGGTCCTGCAGCGCGACCTGTTGCTTGTGGCGGCGCATCTCGTCTGCTTCGGTCACCGCGTGGACACTGGAGAGATCGTCGCACACGTGCACGATACGTAGGTTGTGGGTCTGCTCGTTCTGGCGCACGTACAGGATCGCCTTGTTGAACACCGACAGGTCCGGGCTCTTGCAGAAGAACACGATCGGCGGCAAGTGAATGGCTTGGAGCGCAGCGGTGATGGTGCGCCCGCCAATCGCGCCAGTGTGCACGTGCTTCTTCCCGTCGCGGTTGCGCGAAGGACAGAGTCGCTGGAACATGTAGAGCACGATGCGAAGCATGAACACGCGCTCCAGCATGAGGAACATGATCGCCGCAAAACCGATAAAGTACAGCGCAAAGTACGTGAAGATCGCTGGATCGCCCAGCAAGTTGCCGAGCAGTCCGAGCAAAACCATGACGAGCCCAAAGATGCAGCTCCACCACGGTGCCTTCACGTCCCGCGGGATGTCCTCGCGCTTGAGCTTCAGCAGCATGCACCCGAACGCAAAGAGCGACATGACGCCGAGGAACGCGAACGTGAACACGCCCGCCAGGATCGACGCGTCAGCGTTCAGCAAGATAACGAGACTCGCTTGCACGGTAAAGAAGATGAGGATGATGTAGTGGTTCGTGCCGCGGCACTCGTTGACTTTGGTCAGGAACGACGGGAGCACGCGGTCATACGCGAGGCGACGCACGAGCCCGGTGATGCCCACGTACGAAGTCAGAACGCCGCCGGAGAGCACCACGAACGCGTCCACGGAGACCCATCGCTCGAGCCACTGACCCATGGACACGTGGCCCATGCGCGCTAGCACGATGTCTCGGTTTGCGTAGATGCCCTCGGGTCCTTCGAGCGGAAGCACTGCGAGCGAGAGGCACGAGAGCAGGATGTTGTAGAACGTCGCGAACACCCACATGTTCTTGAGCGTCTTGCGGAACACGCCCGACGCCTGTTCCTCCACGAACTGCGCCGACGTCTCAAAGCCCGTGATGCCGAGCATCGCCGAGCTGTAGCCGAAGAAGATTGCGGTGAGCAGGTTGCCACGCACGAGGTCGCCCGCTACGTTGACGCTCGGGAAGTCGGTCTTGAGGTTCTCCATGAGCACGTGCGGGTGTGTGATCGCGTAGTAGCCTGAACAGCCGCTCAGCAGCGTGAGCGTCACGACGTGCAGCGCGAAGATGACCAGCGCCACCGTGGAGCTCTCAGCGATGCCGATAATCGACAGAAGCGCGAACGCGAAGAGCAGCGCAACAGTCGAACCCACGACGGGCAACTCCACCTGCGTGTTGAGGTACTGCAGCGCGGACGTGCCCGAGACCACGCCTGTGGCCAGGTACGAGATGATACCGAGCGTGGCAGCGACCGCCGCCGTGCGCTTGGACGTGGTGTTGAGCAGCACGTTGTAGGATCCGCCATTGAGTGGGATTGCGGTCACTGCCTCCTCGTAAATGTAGCGGAAGAGGTAGAGCACCGCTGCAACCAGCACCTGCGTGAGCGGCATGAGTTTACCAGCCTTGCCCGCCACGATGCCCGACGAGTAGAGCACACTAGCGAGGATGTCGTTGCCGCAGATGGCCGTGGACGGCCACTCGCCCAGCAAGTGCGAGGGCGGCGCTGCGAGGCGTCCGCGGATCGCGCTCAGCTCGTCCGATGGGATGCTCACGCCGCGCGTCTCGCCGTCCGGAGGATACATCCACAGCGGCAGCTCGGTCCGATCAGCGAGCGCTCGACCGCGGATCGTAAAGTCCCGCACGCGCGCCGAGCGACCGGGGGACGCCAGCGCGTGGATGCCATCGGCCGCGGCGCTGCTGTCGCTGCCCGCAAGTAGGTTCACTGTGAGCTCGTCCATCTCTCTTCTTCAGCTCGTTCGTTCGTAGGTATCGCTTGTTCTTCTCTCAGAATGAAGTTCAACAGCCGCCAGAAGTAACACCCAACAGCTATTACCGCAGAAACCATAATATCGACATATTTGGAAAGACGAGATTTTTGAGAACATGTGAACGAAGGTGTCCGCAATGGGAAGACGGGGAAGTTCACACTCCAAGCTCAACTCAACGCTGTACGGCATTGAGCTGAAAGAACTCAACTGCCAGGACCACCTGACAGACAGCACGCCACGCACGCCTTAGTACCGGCACCGCGCAGTACAGGAACGTAGTTCAGCGAGCTGCGACCACTTTCAAGCACGACACGACTGCCCCAGAGCCAGTAGAGAAGCGTGACGACGGTCTCCAAGCTCAGATCGTACTCGAAATGATCTGTTTCAAGAAGGCTATCCAGTGCGACCAGCTCGTGTCCTGCACCGCATTGAGGAACTGAAGGCGAATGCAGCGAACAGCCTTGCCAAATGCGGTCGCTGGCGTACTGATGAATCGACTGCATGCTCAAGCTCCGCAAACGAACCAGTTCGAAAGAGGCGACAGCAATCAATGATGGCGAGCAGCTCGTTCACTCTCGCAGAGTCAGCTGACTCGTATCGGGTATTCCTTGTGTCTGTGTTGCTCGGTGTTGATGGGTACAGGGCTTCGTAGTGGTGCTTCCAGGCCCAAAGTGTTCTTGAAGAAACGAGCGATGATCTTTGAAGTGACGAGACTAATGACGATAACGCACAATCGCGATCTGTCTATATTTTGATCCGTCTATATTTATACTGGCGTATAGTACTTTTATCATACGTGGTCTAATAAGAAAATAATACTCGGCTTACTTGGCAAAAACGGTCGTGAACGAACCAACGCGGGACCGCTTCGCGAGGCTGTCGTCGTTCACGTAGTTGCTGATCGACAGCGCGCGGATGCGCTTCGTGGGCGAGTTCGCGATGCTGTCGTTCTCGAAGCTCTGGCTGGCGGCGCTCTCTGCTGGCGGCATCAGGACAGAAGACGAGCACTTGGACGCACCGTCACTCTTCTCGTTGCGGTTTGCTTTATAAAAGAAATCTAGGAGCAAACCCACAGCATTCGCGTTGTCCGCATCATCTTCACCAGTGCCGGCCGAAGCCTTGCTTCCTGGAAATAAAGGAGAAGACGAGGCTGAGGAGTCGGACGTGAAGCCTTCGTCGTCGTCGGATGAGCTGCCGTTCGTGCGCTTCTTGCTCGACGCCTGACGCTGTGTCGCTGGATCATTCTCCGTGCTCGATCCGCTGTCATTGTCGTCCATGCTGCCTGGGGCTTCTTCACGGTTTTCCTTGAGCTTCTTGATGAACGCCGCTTCAAGGGCAACGAGCTCCAGTTGAGCCTGCACGAGTCGCACGCGGGATTCAGGGGTTGGACTGCACGGACGGAACACTTGCTTGCCGATACACTCGCCTCCCGTGAACTTCTTGGTGATTCGCATTGGCTCGCAGTTCAGCTTCTGAGACAAATATAGTCGCAGCATCGTGCCGCGCTCGATCGGGAGCAGTCCTTCTTTGAAGTAGTTCGTCAGCTGCGTGGCGTATCGGGATTCCTCGTCGGTCCACTTGCCCTTGCGGAGCCCTGGTCGCGCCTTGCTCTTGGTCGAGCGGTTAGAGTTCTTGATAGCACGCGCGCGTTTTGGAGCGGTCTTCTTGTCCTTGGTCTTCAAGTCATCGTCCGCGTCGTTGCTGAAGACTGCGTCGCTACTCATCTTGTGGCTGTGCTCGAACTGCGTCGTCTCTTCTTTCTTGAAGTGGCTCATCTGAGTCTGAGGCGCGTCGACGGGGGCGGCAGCAGCACTGACTTGGGCATAGGTTTGGGACGACGACTGAGGCTCCTGCTCCGGCTCGGCTTTGATCGCCACAGATCGGAAACTCACAGAGTCACTACTAGCAGAACTAGAATATGCGTGATTCATAGACGAGTTACTGCAGTGGGAGGAAGGAATGATGAAACGTAACGGCGCGAGCGTCGTGGACGCCGCTGCTACTGGAGCTTGCTGCGGACGGCGGTGGTCTTGGGTCATGCTGCTGCTATTGCTGTTGTTGCTGGTGTTGCTGAACGACGGCATGACGCGGTCGGGCGGGGACGCGGGGCGGATCATCGGCAGACGGATGGGCATCGACGACGGGAAGTGTGCGCGCAGGCCCGGCAGCGCAGCGCTCGGGAAGGCGGCTGGCGCGCGCGGCAGGCTATCGGAGGCGGCCGACGGAGGTTGGTGGTGGATGAGGGAATGCATGTCCATGGTGTGTGCTGCGGGGAGGGGTCTCTATTAACAAATCTACAGAATACACAAACGCACGCCTGCTTCCTGCTTCCTGCTTCCTGCTGCTGCTTCTTCTTGGGTCTTCTATCTGGCGGTCTGGTCTTGACTTGTGTGCGAAAGCGGCCAAAAGCGAAAGTGAGAGCGGGAGCGCCAGGGCGGGCGGGCGGGCTGTCTGTTGTTGTTGTGCCACGTAGAAGATTTGGCCCGGCGACAGACATTCAAGAGCCACCCCCAGCCCTACTGCGAGCCGTTTTTTGTTGGATAAATCGCGGGCGGCGGTATTTGAGATTTGTATGATCCGATAGGGCTCGGGCTTTTCTCCGATTTGATTGGCTGGATGCGGTGACAATCGACGACACGGGGCGTTGTTGAAGTGCGATTTGAGTGGTGAGTGCGGATCGCGCGCGCTGATTGGCTGGCTCAAAGGCTTTTCTGTTTCCCGCAACAACTTCAACAAAAAAGAACCAGCTCGGCGGGTTGTTTCGAGGTCATTCACTTTTGAGTTGTGATTGAGAAAACATGCGGCATGCATTCAGCGACTTGACTTGGGACATTCAGTCAGCAGACGCGGACGCGTGCACCAGAATGGATTGGCTGGCCCCCCATTTGGTTCCATTGCAAAAGTGCGACTTGAGTGATCATGTTCGATCCGTACTGTAGAGCCAGCGGATCAGCCAAAGCGGTACACCAGCGCTGCGCTTTACGGTAGAAAGCGTACAGTATTTGCAACCTTGAAGTGGCTGACCTGTCGCGGATTTGCCAAGGTCCAGGATTCCAGCGACTTCAATACAGAATCTGCGAGCGGAGCTGGGATTGGATGGGGGAAGGGGAAGACTGCTTCTTTTCTGTACGAGGTTGAAGCGGCCTTGAGGGTGAATGAACCGAGACAGTGGCTGCGTTCGAGAACCAACAGAATCGTCGAGCCACCTCTGGCTCATTTCAGCCAATCACTGGACGTATTGGTGCTCATTTTCAGCCACTCACAGACGCGTTGAACTCACATGCAGGCTGAATGCGAGGCGAGGCGCTCGTTTTTGCATCCACCCAAACAAAGACGGAGCAGAACTGGACAGAACTGCTGGCAGCGCTCCATCCGTCTGATGCGGCGCTGGTGAATGCATGCATTTGGCTCTGGCTTTGGCCATTTGATTTGGCTTGGCTGGCTGGTTGGCTGGCATCGATCACCTCGCGGTCAGCTGGGAGCGCATCCGCTATGCCCATAGGACTCGTCTCGCTCAGCTGATAGAGAAGCAAAAGAGGGAGAGACGCTTTTTGCGTTTCGCATTCGTCAACATCGCCGGCTTACCACGCACGCTTTTTTTGCAGTGGTCGATTGTTGGTACACCATCGTTTTACATTTGGTTGGCTGTCGTTGGCTGACGCAGCACCTGATCCGAGATTGTTTGACAGGAGTGTGCGCTGTGAGGCCACTCCTTCGCTTTGCTGCGAGCGAATCTCAGTGTCTTGGCGTGCTCACACAGAGAGCATTGCTGCTGCTGCTGTTGTTTGTTGTCTCTGAGCTGCATCTTCGACGTGGAAGTTGGGAGCTGCTTCAATATCGCTCTTTCTGCCGCCAGCCCATCATCTGGACCGGCCACGCAAACTGAATGCTCGTCGACACAAAGTAATCAACTCATGATTTGCTGATTGTATTGTTGGCTTGATGTATGTATGCCAAATCAAAACTCTTCCAATCCAATGAAACCATACGAGAATCAAGTCATTGGTTGATTTTACAAGGTTTCGAGGTTTATTAGCTGCGGACTTCTTGCGCTTTATTCGCAAACCAAGACTGCTATACTAGTATCTTAGTGACAATTTGATTGATGTTTTACAGCCTCAAAAATGTGATATAATGCAGTCAAGCAACACCTTCATCTCCACTCCTGCTGATCTATTTCTACACGCACACAACTGTAAATTATGATAAAACTTTTATGATTGACGACATGCGCATTACAAAAGATACCGCGTATTTGTACGCTTAATACAATATGAATACGATAATGCTCAGTGAGCATGCAAATAAAGCGTGGAGTTAGTGATGCTGAAATGTGGTGATGATACCGAGTCATTTGGATGAACAGCAAACAACAGTGCAAATGCACTTGTTGCCGCATGTTCTTCCGCATGTATTATTAATAGCGCTCGCAGCCGACAAATTGCGCAAAATTACACAGTTTGGCTTGTAGAAATTCATTGACGCGAATAAAGGTGAAAGAATCACATGCCATAGAAAAACAATGCACATGGTGTTGAGTATCTACACCGTTCAACACGATAGATAGGTGGTCTAGGCAAGCAGTAAATGCCCTGGTTAGAGTTTTTGACGCACTATGCAAATTGACCACGTATTGTAGTGGTGTGCGAGATAATGTCGTGCTCAATTGGAAATCTGTTCTCACATATAAAATGCGTTGAGTGCCTGTGCGAGTCAGTTCCTCCAATTGTGTGCTGCTGCATTCATGGTGATCATGCGAATCTATCACTGCATATTTACAATGGATCCAATCTGCATTGGAAATAGCATGTGATTAATCGAATCGGCTTAGCGTTATAGAAAACGTCATGTAAATATGCAATTGGATAAAAATGCGCATGAAGGCGGCTACTTGTGTTTACCCAAGATGGCCAGTTTTGCTGAGATGAATATGATCTACTGCACAGAGACGCATCACCACTTCGCAAGTGCATTTTACAATGTAGATGGGAATACATTATACGAGATGAAGATGCACATTTTAGTGAGTGCGTTAATACACTTTCCTTGTGCAGCAACGCGTTGATATGAATACTCGAATTGTGCAGCTTATGCTCGTCAAACTGCATCACGACTTTGTTCACGCACAATTAGATTGGCCCGATTACATTAAATGACATGCTTATTCCCTTGAAAGTGCGCAAAGACACACCAACTGCGCAAATAGTCATGATATCAATTCCACATTCTTTACGATTTACCCTTTGAGAACGCACTTTTTAGACCATCAGTGAAAACATATACTTACAGTTGCATGTTAAACGCCATTTTGGCTAAGCATTGCGCTATTCATCACTTTGTGCGTTTGGAGTATTACAAGCAAGAACCTTCTTATAACACGTAACCGCCACAAGAATCTAATAATTCAGAGCTTTCTACTTAAAAAATGGAATCCAGTGGAAGTATACGTGCTTTTCGAAAGATATACATCCGTCACGCGATTCTACTTTCTGCTCAGAGATTGTGCTGAAAATATTGGAATCACGTGGCGGAATCGTAATATAAGGAGGACCTAGAAATTATTGAAAGGTACAAAATTTGAAAAATGTAATTTAACAGTTTCTTTTACAAAATTGGGTTTCTAACTTAACATGTTACAAAAAATAAAAAGCTGATGTGGACTACACTAAAAAATCAGTTCACACCTTCGATACGAGGGAGGTTGATGACTGGGATCTTGGACGAGATGCGCTCGTACGGAGAATAGCGCCGGCTTCCGGATGCCGTCGCGCCGCGGAAGCTGCAGGCGCGCGCGTACACGCACATGGCGCACGAGCATTCCACCTGGCCCGTCGCAGAGTCCCCGAGCCAGAACACCAGGTCGCTGTACGGGATATCGTCCGTGCACGGCTCGTGCGACGGCTCAAACTTGACTGCGGGCGGCGCGGACCGGCACACCGCGGCACTGCTGCTGCTGCTGCTACTGGGCTCGTACTTTCGGAAGCTTCGGTCGTTGCGCGACCGGGTCTCTGGCCGCAGACACGTTAGCCGCCAATCGCCATCCGCGCTGTGCTGTCTCTGCTTCGTAGGGGTGGCTTCGGTCAGCGCGGGGTCCGCGGCGTACGACGCAGCGTCCGCAAACAGGATGCGCGCGGCGTCGTCCTGCCACGTGGCGACCGCGTCAGCGTCGTTCGCCACCGCGTCGCAGGGCTCGTCGTCCATGATGAGGTCGATGTCTGCGGTCACGAGCGCGTCCCTGGTGTCGAACGCGAATTCCGTGTTCATGATCTTGTTGTTGTGTTCCTGTGGCTAGTTGCCTGTTGTTGGCTGGGTGGATACTTGAGAAGTGCTGAGTTGGGAGGGAGCGCACAGGTGCTCTTCTTGTTTTGCTTTGTGGTGCTTGTGTCCTGTAGTAGTTTGTGGCAAACTCAGGAGTGAGAACTCCAAAATTTTCTCTTCTCTTTTTGCGATCCAAAGGCCCGCAGCCCCCCCGTCTGCTCTGATGTGGCTGATATGGGCTGCACACGGATACTGTACAAACCGAGAGGCGGCCGTTTCACTTGAGGCCAGCGGGGTTCTCTTCGAAACCACCGACTGCCAAACATTTCTCCAGCGACCTGTTTGTGTTGGCAAGATGTTGCTCATTCGCCACCCACGCATCAACAACGCAGAAGAAGTGGGGCCATCGGAATGGGCTTGCTGTATGTTGTTTACCAGGAGGAGCTCTGCGCCATGCACGCAAACAGTGAGTGTGTTGAGAGAGTCCAGTGCGTCAGCAGCAGCAGCAGCAGTAGCACTCGAAAGTGTATGTGCGATGCTGCAGGATCGGATCGGCCGAGCGGAGAGAAAAACGGGCTAAAAATAGCACGCCACGCTCTGTCCCGAAACAAAACAAGATCGGTTGCCGTGATGGATGATGATCTAACAAAGGCGAACCCAGGACGCACGTATCAAAGATAACAGGTATCGTGTTGTCCACGTCATTTTTAAAACCAGTTAAGTACCGGTATATTTGAATATACTGTGTCAGGTGAGATGTGGTAGGAAACTGTGGATGTGGTGGCCGGTGGTGCCGAGACAACCGAGAGTTCAGATGCGTTAAGGATACCCATACACACACAGTGAGAGACTGCGAAGCGCTACCCAGAATGCCAAGTATGGGGAACACGTACGTCGATGAGCACTTCGATGCCCTTGGTGAACGTGTCCTTGAGCGGGCGGAAGTCGAGCGTCAGGCGCTTGCGCAGCGACCGCACGCGCTTCTCGTACTCCTGCGACTTCTCCAGCAGTATCCCCTTCGCTGACGACCGGACACCCTATTGCTGGTGCTTGTGGCACACGAGTTCTCGTTGTCTTGCCCCCTTGGGCGGGCAAGTGCCTTCTTCGTGGCCTTGGAATTTCACATTCCATTTTGATCTCCAGCGCCCAAGTGATCAAGAAAGCGGACCGGGAGAGCGTGGCCTGTCTCGCCCTCCCCCGCTCAGAATCGTGAGCTGGCCGTGTTGGGAGACGCGCACTTCCCGTCAGCAAGCAAAGGCAATCCCTCTGTCCCCTCGTTCTCCCCTCCGAAGGTCGGTCGCGTCGCGAGTGAGAACCTGAACCAAGCGTCGGTGACCGAGCATCTGCGGCATGAAGTCGATCCTGGTGGTTACACGTTCACAACAACGCATTTTTCTTGCAGCATCTGGGATCTCAACGTGTCTGCAGTCGTCAACAACAACAACCCGATGGATGGGGAAGAGAAGGCTTAGGAGAGGGAGCACAATTAGCGAAAGACATCACATGCGGATCTGTAGCCGATTCGCAAGCGGGCACGCGGTTGCAAACTTACACCAGCAACCGCGTGTGGAGAACCGTGTGGAATTTATTAGTTTTCGAACAAGTAAATACCGCATTTCTGATTTGACTTGTGTGATTCCAGTGGTGCGTCACATGCGCGCGCCAGCAGAGCTTAGAGCGGGCGGCTTCTTCTGGTGCCCTGCATGCACATGCAACTGGTGCCACACACATACACACAACACGCGCTCGCGAATTCAAATGCGGTTTTGTAATTTGGTACAAGTCTCATCTATCGAGTGGCGCACATGCATGTGTATGTGCAGTAGGATTCCACATGACAGCAGTTTGGTAGAAAACAGTAATCGCGCAAAGAGTACGTTCAGGCAGTAAAATCCCTCCTTCCTTTATCCATATAGAAACTGCGTCTCGCCCTTGAGGAAGCGGCTCTGCTGGTGGCTGGTAGATTGGTCGGGCCGCGTTGTCTTGCTGCCGTCTCTACCGCTGTCTGCGTCGCTTGCGGCGGATGAGGACGCGGACGGCGTAGAGGTGGGGGCGGAGGCCGCACTTGTTGTTATTGTTGTTGTGTAGCTCTGCACGGCGTTGCTGGGCTGGTTGGTCTGCAGCACGAGGTCCGAGAGCACGTGAACGCTGTCGCGCCGGTAGATGGACACCGACACGCCGTGTTTCTCGCGCATGATGGGCACCAGCAGCTGCGCAAAGCCCGCCGCCACCTCGCTCGTGAGCGAGTGCAGCCGCAGCGGCGTCGGCTTGCCCGTGCCGCGGATCGCGTGGTGCAGCCAGTCCGTGAGCGTCATGATCTTGGACTTGTCCGTCGTCCAGTGGTCCAGCAGGCACTTGATCAGCGGCGAGTTGAGGTCCCCCGGCGGCGCGGGGAACGGTGCCGTCTCCTCCACCCACTTGTCCTCGTCGTCGCTGTCGTAGCCGCTCGCTTTGTTGCGGTCGTTTGGCTCTTGGTGGCGCTTTGTCGCCTCGCCAGCAGAGGGTGAAGACTCCGAGTTGATCCCGCGCGCAGCCATCGACGACATCTGGTAGTCCAGCTGCTGCGTCAGGCGCGTGATCTCCTCCTGCGCCGAGCGGTTGCACTCCTCCAGCGCCTTCTGCGACGCCACCGCGGCGCTCCACTGCAGCTTCGTGTGCTTGAGCATGTCCTTCGCGACGCTCAGCTTCTCCTGCATCTCCTGCATCTTGCGCACGAGTCCGTCGTTCGTGGCATCCGAACATTCGCCGCCAAAGTCGCTGAACGACGCCGTGTCGGACGCAAGGAGCTCCTCGCTGTTGTTGCTGCTCACGCGACTCAATCGGCGCTTCAGCTCCGTTGCCACGTCTTCACAATCCCGGACTGAGCTCTTGCTGCTGCTGATCTGGTTGCTCCTGTTGCTGTTGTTACTGCCAGGCGCCAGGTGCTGGTACTGCTGGTACAACTGGACCGTGTTGCGCAGCTCGCGCAGCTCCGTCTCCAACTTCATATTCGTATCCAAAAGGACATCTTGCACTGAGATGCCGAGCTTCTGCGGTTCTGGGTCCGTCGGCTGCGGCGCCGTCGAGCCATCCGCCATGTTGATGGAGAATGGTCGCGAGTCGGCGATTTGCTGTAGGAAAGAAAGCACACAAAGCCCCAGCGTCAGACAAAATGTAAACAAAGTACTTTGATCCCACGATACACGCAAGCAAAGAGCGCACCTTGTACATCAAGTTCATCGTGCGCAGACTCTCGAGCAGCGCGCGTTCCTCCGTGAGCTCTTCATTCAGCGCGTCGTTCGAGTTCTGGAGCTTCATGTTCTTCTTCTCGAGCTTCTCGACCTGGAGGTAGTACTCCGTGGCCTTCGCCGCCTTCTTGCGCAGATTGTCCACTTCTTTGCGCACGCTCTTGAGCTCCATCTGCAGCGCCTCGTTCTCCTCTGACGTCGCCTGCCACTTCTGCATGAGCTCCTCGTAGTCCGCCCACGTGAACACGCTCGCCTGGTTCGAGTCGTAGCTCGCCGCGGGGTTCGTCACCGCGTACTGGAGCAGCAGTCCGTCGTTGCCGCTGGCGTCCCCGCTCTTCTCACTCTCTTTCCGCTGCAGCTCGTTGAACTCGACCTGGAGGTTCTCTAACTGGTACTCTGCGAGCCGCTTGGCCGCGTCCGCTTCCTCGATCCCCACTTTGAACCGCTGCTCTCGGTCGAGCAGGTCCGTCACCATCGCGGACTTGGCCTTGAGCTCGTTGCGCAGCGAGTTGATCTCCACGAGACACTTCTTGCGCTCGTCCGCGAGTGCCGCAACCTCACCGTCCCGCGCAGAGAGCGCGGTCTTGAGACCGGGCCGTTCATTCTCGAGGATCTCCAACTGCGCGCGGAGCGCCTCATTCTCGTCCTGGAGCTCCTGGTTCTTCTCCAGCAGCAGGATGCCGGCGCGCGCGGCCTTGCGCAGCGCCTCCCCTTCGTCCAGGTCGTTGTAGTACTCGGAGGAATACGACGCATCTGTAGGCCACATGAAGAGATGCATGTGAGTCCATCTCTTTCTCCATCATTTTGCGTCTCTCTGTCATCACGCGGACATACATGAATGCGGCGGCGCGTCCACGTCGGAGACGTGACTCGACTCGTCCTCGTACGACGCCATCTCCATCACACAATTGGGCGAGTGATTTGTGTCTGTCTCTCCTTATCACACGCTCACTCTCTCTCACACACTCGCAGGAGCTTTAATTGCGCGTAGGCTCTCTCTGCTGCTTCAGGCGCTTTCTCTGCTTTTCCTGACTTCTTCCGCTGTCGATGTGACCACTTGCGCCTCTTGCGGTAGAGGCAAATCCATTGCTCCTCTGACATTGAGTACAAACTCAACATGGAGGAAATGATATCGAAAAATATCTTAAGATCAGTATGAGAACTCTCAAAACGTCATGAATCGTAATTATGCAGGTAAATATCACCTCACAATGGTATATTTCCATGTATACTTCTGTAAATGGGTATACTTGTAACCAGTTTTTTAAGCTTTTTGATTGCAGAGTAACCTCGAGTATCATTTTCGTCGCTCGAGATGAGCAGCACCACAGACGCGATGGCGAGCGTGAAGAAGGAGCTGCGCAAGCAGATCGCCGCGACGCTCAAGGCGCTCGACGGCGCAGAGATCGAGCGCCAGAGCCAAAGGATCGCTGAGCGCATCTGCGCGCTGCCCGAGTTCCGCGAGGCCAAGGCGCTGAGCGTGTACCTGGAGATGCCCAAGGAGGCGGCGACAAAGGCGCTGCTGGAGGCGGCGTTCGCCGCGAACAAGCGAGTGTACGTGCCCAAGATCACCGGTCGCGGCGCAGAGGATCTTGCAATGGTGCACGCGCTGTCCCTGGACGACATCAACGGATTTCCAAAGGTGCGATGCATAGGCATCGTGTGTGTAGCATTAAGGCATTCTGATCGATTGACATGTGTGGGAATCGATTGCGCACTTTATCTCAATAGGACAAGTGGCTGATTCCGGATCCTCCGCTGCAAGACGCGAATGGCGCGAAGCGAGATGACCCCATTGAGGCATTGGACCTGGAGCTCGTGCTGCTCCCGGGAGTGGCATTTGATCGCTCGGGCGGGCGACTCGGCCACGGCAAGGGCTACTATGGTACGTTGTGACGACTGTAACCACACTCACTTAACTTGGCATTGGCGACATATGTCCTAATCAACTGCGTTGCATGCAGATTCGTTCCTGCGCCGCCTCAGCGAAGAGTACGCGGCGAAGGGCAGGCCGCTGCCCACGACCATTGTGAGTCGGGTTCAAAGGTTACGCCTGCACCAATAGTGGGAACGAGTGAGTACGCTAACCACCCTCTGTCTGTGTTCTGCTATGGGGTTTATTGACTGCAGGGCCTCTGTCTGTCCGCGCAGCTCGTGGACCAAGTGCCACTGTCTCCGCACGACCGCATGCTCGACATCGTCGTCACGCCCGAGGAAGCGCTTCGCGTAGCCAACTGAGTAACCACGTAACCACTTCTCCATTAGCCGAAGTGTAACAGCCAGCCACTGCCCTTTTAACCGAAATGCAGTGAAACAGCACTGGAAATGTGACGCGTATCTCATTCCCATTTCCGGTTTTTCAGCAGCAGATCTAATGGGCAAGCGCGTCGTGATTCTGCTCTGCGTGCTCCTGCTGGCGGCCGTGGCGGCGGCGCAGGACCTCTACGAAGTGCTGGGCGTCTCGGCCTCTGCCACGCCCGCGCAGATGAAGAAGGCGTGCGTGTTCCCTCTCGCTCTCCTTTCCTGCTTTTGCTTGTTGCGCGATCTTTTCCAGGTTGTCTGATCTTCCGGGGGCTCTATGGCGAATGTCTTTGTGTCTGCAGCTACCGCAAGCTGTCGCTCAAGTACCACCCGGACAAGCAGACGGCGGAGACCCGCGAGAACGTGCGCGAGCAGTTCGTCAAGGTCACCAACGGTAAGTGGCTCTCGCGCTTGGTGGTGTTACTTGTTTGTAGCTCTTTGATGCGTTGGGCTAACACCACGTGTTGTTTTTCATCCAGCGTACCGCGTGCTGTCGGACCCTGCGCGTCGCGAGAAGTACGACGTGTACGGCATCGCGGACGAACAGGAGTTCAAGTGGGTGTTTATGATACTGGTGCTAACGCTACACACGTGTCCAACTGCAGACGGACTAATCAAAACTTGCGCTTGACTAACTAACGTAGGAATTTTGACGAAGCGCTGCGCTTCTCGCACGAGGGCGTGGAGGACTCGCTCGTGAACTGGCTCGGCTTGCTCGCGATCGTCGCCATCGGCGTCGTGCCGATCGTGGTCATGCAGCGCAACCGCACCAAGCCTGTGAAAAAGAGACGTGAGGTATTTGAGGGGGTCGCCGTAGAGACAACGTCATTTGCTGGATGGCAATCGTGCTAACAGTTGTGCATGTGGGTATGTATGTGTTTGATATATTCGTTCAGGCCCTGCGAAGCCTCACCAGAAATAAACTCACGACGTCATCCAACAAGTCCTACAAGGCGGACTTCACGGCCAAGCGACGCCAATACGTGAACGACCCGGCGCTCGGACGTGAGTGAATGTGTCTTCCATGCGCCTGTTGGTTGCTTGGTGCAGGTGTTTGCTGCAGATATGAATCTAACAGGATCCATTTGTTGTCTTGGTGCTGTTTCGCAGATGATCAGTAGAAGGAGAGCGATCGTGAAGCACTGCGACAGAGCTCTAGTCCATAGCGCAACAACCAGGGACTGACTACCTCACGTTAGTGCTTTTGGCAAATTGGTCGAACGCTTTTGAGTCTTCAGACAAACTCTCTTTTTTGTTTCTTATCGTCACGTTTGTCGTTCGTTTTCTCAAACATCACGGCGCATGAGCCACTCCATTCCACTCATCTACACACAACAGCTCTCTGCTCCTCAATCTCAGTCGCGCGGCTGCTTGGCAGCGTCATCGATGATGGAAAAGTACACCTGCGGCTTCTTCTGCTTGGTCTCGTACATGCGCTCGGTCGTGTGCGCCAAGCGCAGCGCCATGTCCTCGTCCCAGTGGTTCGCCTGGAACTGGATCGAGATCGGCAGGCCGCGCGAGTCGTAGCCGATGGGCACGGCCACGCCCGGGACGCCGATGAGGTTCCCGTACAAGCTGAAGCGGAAGATGTCGCCTAGCAGTGCCGCGTTGAGCGTGCCAGCCTCGTGGAGCTCTGGCAGGATCTCGGGGGCCGTCACGCCGGTCGTGGGCGTCACGAACACGTCCACTTTGCTGAGCACGCGCTCTTGGAACTGGCGCAGCGCAAACGCGCGCACTTTCTGCGCCGCGAGGAAGTCGAGCGTCGAAAAGGCGCGCGAGTACGTGAGCACGAGCTGCACCTCCGGCGACATCTCCGAAAAGCGCGAGTAGTACTTGTCAAAGCTCGCCGCGAACTCCGAGCCGATCACGATGCTGTGCGCCACTTGGATCGCCGCGAGGTGGTCAAGCTTCGTCTCGATGAGCTCCGCGCCGCGCGCCTTGAGCGCTTGGAGCGCCTTCTCGACCGCCTGCGCCACTTCCGGCGCCGAGTGGTTCGAGAAGCTGCCGAAGTAGCCGATCTTGACGCCCTTCAAGCTGCTCGTGTCTTCGAACGAGTGCAAGTCCACCTTTGGCTGCGAGAGGCTGCGCGGGAATGCCTCGTCGCCGCCGCTCATGACCGCGTAGCCGATCGCGGCGTCACGCACCGTGCCGGCGATGGGGCCGATTTGGCACACGGACGGGCAGTCTTCCAGAATCGGCGGCACGCGCTGGAAAGTCGGTTTGATGCCGACGACGCCGCAGAGACCAGCGGGGATGCGAATGGATCCACCGCCGTCAATGCCGAGCGCGAGCGGCGCGAGACCAGACGCCACGAGCGCCGCCGAGCCGCTGGACGAGCCGCCCGTGTGGTGGTTTGGGTTGTACGGGTTGCGCACCGTGCCGTAGTGCATGTTGTAGCCCGTCACGCCCACACCGATCTCGTGCATGTTGGTCTTACCCAGGATGATAGCGCCAGCCGCGCGAAGGCGAGCGATCACCGTGCTGTCCTCGGTCGCCACGCCAGTGTCGATGCCGAGAAACGACGTCCCGGCGGTCGTGCGGTGACCCTTGATCTGCGTCTCGTCCTTGATCCCCACGGGGATGCCGTCCAGCACGCCGAGCGGCTTGCCTTCCGCGTAGCGCTGGGTGGATTCTCGTGCTTGCTCGAGAATGAGCGCATCGTGCTTCTCCACAAAGAGCCGCATCGGGAACTCGCTCTTCTCGTTCGCCTCGACGGCGGCGAGCACGGCGCGCGCAACCTGCAGCGGCGTGATCTCCCCCGACGCGTATCGTGAGGTGTAGTCCGCAATGGACCACTGCTTGAACTCGGACGCGTCCTTGGCGTCGCGGACGCCCTTGCGACTGAACTCCTCCAGCGACAGCGGGGACGCAGGCTCCTTGGTCGACGCCGTCGGGTCCATGAACGGGTTGTAGAGCGGCATGTCCGGGATCGAAGACGCGAAGCTACAGAGCCGAAGAAGGAACAGAGACGCGTAAGGTTAGCTGACTGACTCACTCGAGCGTTTGATGGAATGGCTGATCTATAACTTCTCACCTGCGCACTTGAAGGACATTGTTGTCCTTGCGCAGCAACCTCGTGAGGATGCGGCCGATCACCGGGAGGCGGATCGCCTGCGCCAGCATCTGAGGTCATAGCAACACAGAACAATAGTGTCAAAACACACATGCTCCCATTCACCATATTAGACACGAGCACACACACACACACACACACCTTGAGGGGCTTGCCGAAGAGCTGCGGGGACTCGAGGTTGACGAGGTCATAGCCGCCCGCGGCCATTTGCGCGTGCTGCTGCTTGAGCTGCTGGAAGCTGGGCAGCGTCTCCGTCTCGCCCAGCAGCAGCAGCGCGCCGAAGAGCGCCACGGCGATCGCGAGCACCAGGGAGATCCGCATTGTGGCTGGGAGTTTGTGCGAGCGAGGTGCGCGTCTAGTTTTTTTAGTGTTGTGAAGAACGAAGAGCTCACACAACAACCTCAAAAGCCTGGTGACGACGTGCAGGTTTTCACCTGATACTACTGCAAGTATCAGAATAACTACACTAATTGGTATCCAACTTGGCAGAGTATTGAGGGCAGAGTCTCTTCAAAATTGCTACTGCGATAGCACCACCGCACACGATACTCGAACTTGTGTCGACGCCAGCGCACAATTCTCTAGCCACCGCCCCCCCCCTGGCTGCTTGCGAGGGCGAAATCGTATACTGCAGCGATGTTTCTGCTGTGCAGTTGTTACACCTGACTTGCGTTGTTGAGAAAATTCTGAACAATTGCGGTTAGCACGATGGAGAGCGTGGGCTGAGCCAAGCCAACCGGGAGCGATGTGTTTGGAGGAAGACAAGAAGCTGCGCGAGTCAGAATGCGCATGTGCCGTCAAATCTTTGTCGCGTCCATTTGTGGCAGTTCCGGGACGCCGCTCACCACGGAGCGTACTTTAAACTGACGCACTCGCAGATCCAGCGGTAAGCGAACGCAGAAAACACACTGCACGCCAGAGAATCGCCCCAAAAGCGCCGTCCAACTGCGCCCACCCCCGTGCGACACCCGCTTCGACTTTCAGAGTACGATACTCACCCCATCTGAAGCCAGAGAGAGGGCTTTGACGACTATTTGACTCAAGCTTCAGGGCCGAAGCCCGTGTCCGGCTCGAGAGGCTCAAGGCTTTCAACGTATGGGGATCCGCAGCGCGAGAGATGCAAATCAGATGTGCCGGCCGACTGGTTCATTGCAGTGTTGAAGTAGTCGATGAAGCTCTTATGAACAGCAGTTGGGGGTTCCACGATGTACACCTTGCTGCTTAGCCACTGGAACCCTCTCGAGTGGAGTGCTTGATTGTCTGCTTTCACCCAGCGCATCCAGTCTTCGTGCAGACTTCCACGTCAGGTCCGCGCCATCGTGGCCCGAAGCAAAGAGAGCAGCGTTGACGGCCCCCCAGACGAGCTTCCTATTTGCGGTGTTGATGCGCTTCACAACCATTATGTAACCCTTCTGAGAAGAGAAGTGCCGGCCCGATGTCGCGAATTTGAAGTTGGCCGGACCGGCAGAAGAGAAGCTATGGGTCAGCAATATCACCACAATATCACTACGTCACGTCCATCAAGCAAAGTATTGACGCGGAAACGGACTGTAAGAGGGCGCTGTTCCAAACAGTCCCTCAAACACGGCACACACGCTTGTACCAGAGGAAGCGATCTCCCGACTTGGAGGGAGGAAGGACGACTTGAGGACTTGAAGGGAAAATTGCAACTGAATTGAAAAGCTGTTATGGTTCCTGTCGCTACTCCTAATTAGCCTCAAGGGATCTTAGAGGTTTTATTCATAAAACCTACTCATGCAGAAAATAAACCTACTAAACTGATATATAAAACCTTGGGTACATTGTGAGGTTCAACCCATAGGACCTTGAACTTGAAGTCCTGTGGAAAATTCCCTGCGAAGTGATTGGCCCGCGCCACTCACCTCAACTGGTAGAGA
>JAASFI010000351.1:0-32473 GCA_023333705.1 Globisporangium viniferum
CCCCCCCCCCCCCCCCCCCCCCCAAGGAGTACACTGTACGCGAGTTGGTTCCAGCGTTGCAGTAGCAATGCTGCGAACGCCGCGTGATGATGAGTGCGAACGCGTTTTTCAAACAGCTTTCTGCTCTTGCGTATCTGTGCGCTCCCCCGAAACCACGCGTGGTGACATGCTCGCACTGGACTGTTTGCTTCCCACTTGATCTTGAACTCCACTGCATCATCAATGCCAACCAGCGAAGCCGTGGGAACCTGACCACCAACCTCGGACCAATCGGGGTTGTCACTGAGCTCATGAAGCTGAGCGCTGGAATCCTCACTTTCAACTCTCGTACCGGTACAGAACGTACTTGCTTGGAAATGAAAGGTGGCGGTGGTTACTCTGCGAGGTCGAGGCACTTCGAGAGGGGCTAGCCAGAGCGTGGTCAGAGCTACGGGGGACAGACACCTATCTGGAGGTGTTCGGGGACAGCAGTATGATCATTCAGCCTATGCAAGGCCTTTCGGCCGTGAGAGCGAGCTCACTATTGAAGAACGCTACGCGGGTCAGGGCTCTCAGCAGGAATTTCAGATGGATCACGTGGACGCACGTCAGGCGAGACTGGAACAAGATGGCAGACTTCATGGCGAACGTCGCAATGGATTCCAAAGGGCGAGCGACGTACATAGAGACCACAGAAGGCCCAGGCAAAAGAGGTGCAAACAGACCGAAGAATGGATGTGGAACGACATCAACGGAGAGGAGGTGCAGCCATACCTGACAATCTCATCTTAGCACTCACCTTTTGGAACATCTTAAACCTAGTTCACTAGATTTCCTTTACTACAACAAGTACCTACTAGGTGGTGGTTACTCAACAAATGATTCAAAAATGCGAGTGAGTCAGGATACTTGGATGAGACCAACACATCCACCACAATCAAAGCAACTAGCTTCGTCGTGGGAAGGCTACGAAGCGGCCACAGACTCCTGTCGGCAAGCGGCACTTGAACTCCTCTCACTTGCTCTGTCGGAGACAACTAAAAGAAACAAAAAAACGATCGATCATTTCTCTATTAACTTATCGAATAAATACGCACCAACGGCGCTCGTGGTGGTCTCCACTGGAGCTGCTCGTGCTTCTCTAGTACCAGCACTGCTCGTCGATGCGATCCGGAAGCCGGCGTTCCAGCGTTCGCTTGCTCTTCTCCCACATGGCTTTCGTCATCGGGATGTGCTTGCCGGCGACGACCGCGGTCTTCACGCGCGCGCCGGCCAAGTGCGGCGGGATGCTCACGGGCGGCGTCACCACGCGCTTCATGCTGCTGAAGCTGAAGCGGAACACCGTGTCGGGGCACGTCGCTCTGATGCGCTGCTTGAGCTCGGCAGCTTCTCGCGAGAGCCCGTTCTTGATCAGGAGTTTGACTGGTCCCCGTGCAAGGGACGCATGGGCATGGCCATGAGCGTGAGCTTGGACATGAGCTTGTGGCGCGATGCTTCCCATGTGCGCGACACCGTGGTGCGTGAGCCACAGCAGGCTGTGCGTGCGCGCATGCTGCTGCTGTCCGGTGCTGCTGCTCTTGCTGCGCTTGCTGCCGTGCGCGCCGCTCTCCGCCATGCATAGCGGCGTCTTGACGGACGACGTCTTGCCGATCGCCATTGCGTTCGTTCTGCTCTGCTCTGCTTGGTTGTCTATCGGAATAATAAGAAATGATGGGATGGACGGACGCCCCAGCACGAGCGTGTGACCCGTCTACGCTCTTGACTCAGTGGCTCGCGCGCTCGCTCTTCGCCATTTGAACCGGCAACGAGTGCGCCGCCAGTGATTAATGACCCATCGTGGTGCTGCTGCTTTTGTGTTGTCCCCTGGTTGGCGTGGGGCGGACAAGCCACACAACCTGAATGTGACGCGGCAGAGAGTTGCCAATCATCCGGATAATTTGATTCGCATCCATTATTACAGGCTTTTATATTAAAAGTGTTAAGCAAAGTGTCCGGATACAATGTTTCTGATAAAATTTCACAGGAATTAGAAACGCCTGTCACAGAGTCACATAGCTGGTTGTCGTCATGTGTTTGTGTGTCATTCAGCGCCGTCGGCGACTCAGAGGCGGACGCTAACAAATTGAGCTCTTCGCTTGCACGCGCACGCACGCACGCACGTGCACTGTGCTTTGCGTCGCACTGCGAAACTGGATGCTTCTGTGCGTATTTCTACCAAGAGCACGAAAGCAGTATTTCGCATTGATGAAAACGATCGACTTGCTTGGTGGGTAAAGATCGGTCTTGGAGGTCGATGACGCAAGCTGTTGGATAGATGACCAAGTGGGCACGATAAATTTTGAACGCGTGAGAGACCTACATGCGGTCTCAGAGCACTGCAGAATTGAACTGATCCATGGACATATGATCCTGGTAAACGCTGGTGTGAGCTGCTGCATTATTACTCATTTATTCGTGCGCTGAACCAATTGGAACCGACAACTCCCACCAGCACAAAAGAAACGCAGTTTCACAATGCCACGGCACACTGACTCACAGCGAGCTGTTGGCCGACTGACTTCAGCCTTCAGACTTCAGCATCACATCATCACAGGACGAAGGACAGATACTCAGACTCAATATGTTAGCCTAGTACTGCGCCATGGAGTCCAGGAGCGGGATGTCCGTGGCCTCCGACATGTAGTCGATGTACTCGCGGAGCTTGGTCGGCCACTTGAGGTCCTTCACGAGCGTCAGGCCACGGAGGCGGCCGAACAGGTCAATGTCGTCGTAGCTGAGCGACTCGTTCACCGAGCGGTTCGAGTGGAACATGTCGGCGAGCTGCTCCATGAACTTGTTCGCTTCTTCAACGAGCTCCGGGGTCTTCGCGAGCGCATCTGGGAATGGGCCGATCGTCTTCTCCTTCTTGATGCGGTAGTACTCGCGCGACTCCTTCTGCGCAAACTCGGCGAAATGCGCAGCGTGGAAGCGCGGGTGGTAGAGCAAGCGGAAGCACTCGGCCGTGTCCTTGATCCACTGCTTGATGTCCTCGCGGTTCGCTGACTCCTTCAGCAGCACGCTGCCGCCGTAGTTCGTGTCCACGTAGCGCACGATGTCCATGCTCTCCGGGAACGCCTTGCCCGACGGTGGCTGCAGGATCGGCGCCTGCTTGGAGCCCACGAGCCCGATCGGCGTCGCTTCGTCGTGGTTCGCGAGGAAGACCAACTCGTGCGCGACCTTCTTGAAGCCAAAGATCATGCGCGCGCGCACGCAGAACGGGCAGTGGTCGTAGATGTAGAGCTTTGGCAGCGCGACCGCCGTTGGAGCCGCAGGAGCGCTCTTCTGGGTTGACTGGAACGCGCGCTGCGTCGCGTAGAGCGAGGTGGCAGCAGCGCCGAGCGCGCCGCCGACAGTGAGCGCGAGTCCGATCTTGGCCAGGTCCGACGACATATTGGTGTTGTTGCGTGCAGCTGCAGATGATGCGGTTGCTCTTGATGAGGAAGTGGAAATGGAGCGCGAGGCGATCTTGAGCTTCTCAACTGGAGCAGCTTCACAAAAACCTGCGGCTGAGAACAACAGGAGTGATGAGGCAGGGATGACGGTTGCGCGAATGTTGCTCGAACCTCTCCATCTCACTTGGGGCAACCTTCGGACGACCGATGCCATCGATCTGGATTTTTCGATTCTGGGGACAGAAAACAAGAAGCGAATTCCCACACAGTTTTGCGACCAGCGAAAACACTTTTTACGATCCCGTAAAAAAGGATACAGCTTTTACGGATCGCACAAGTGTTCATCATTTGAAAAGAGTATCACTGTACTCACCAGTAATTCAAACAGTTGCGACTGTACGCTGTTGAACTTGCGCATTCATTTGAGCATGCTGCACTGTACAGACGTTTCCTCGCACCAATTCCGCATTCGCTAACAAAGATACGAACGATGCTGGACGCGGAGGAGATGACGAGCGCGTCGCCGCCGCCTTGTCCTCCTCCTTCCGCGCCTTCTGCACGCCCTCCGCTGTCGCTCCCACCGCCACTGACACAGATGCCGATCCCGCAGGCCGTCGTGGCCGAAGTGCCGAACCTCGGCATGCTCACGCACACGACCGCGATGTGCTGGGCCGCGGCGGAGGGCAATGTCGAGATGATGCAGAAGCTGCGCGAGCACGGCGCCGACGTGAACGCTGCCGATTACGATAAGCGGTACGTGCGTGCGTTTAAATACCGTCTGATTTTTTTCTTCTATTGAGATGGTATATGGAGGGAGTTTGTATGGACTTGCTTGTTTACTTACGTGTGTTTTGTTTGCAATCTACAGCACTCCGCTCCATATCGCAGTGAGCGACAACCAGCTACAAGCAGTCGAGTATCTGCTGCAGTGTGGCGCAGCGACAGAGGTGATCGACCGATGGGGCAGGTCACCCGTCGACTGTGCTCTAGAAACCAAGAACGCAAAGATCCTGCAGCTGCTCGAGCGCGCGCAATACAGTTCATCGAGCCACAGCAACCGCGCACTCCTCTTTAATGACCGCAACACGCCTCGGTCGCTGCAGCGTCGACAGGTGAATCACATGAGAAGATCGCGCTCAACTACGGATCTGGGATCGTTCTTCCGGGCGATCGAAGAAGGAAACACGGAGCGCGTCAAGCGCGCATGGTTCGACGGACTCGAGCTCGATATTCAGGATGGATTGGGCCGAACGTCGCTCCATATTGCAGTTGAGAGCGCGAAAATCGGCATGATCGAGCTCTTGCTCTCGGCAGATGTCAACACGAATGTGCTCGACGACCAGGGACGCACGCCGCTGAGCATCGCAGTCGAGAAACAGTTGTACACGATTGCCGAGATGCTGCGGAACCACCAAAAGCAGAAACTCGTCATCCAGGCGAAAGACGGCGAGGATCAGCAGCATGTCGCCCAGGCTTTCCGCGCAACCAAGCGCGGTGATCTACAGGAGCTCAAGCAGCTCGTCCCGGAGCTCGTGCATCCAGACGTGCAGGATTACGACTTGCGCACACTGCTGCACATTGCGAGTGCAGAGGGCCACTTGGGCATTGTCAAGCACTTGGTGGATTGCGCTGCAAATGTGAATCTACTGGATCGATGGGGCACGTCACCGCTCTCCGAAGCGATTGACTTTGCACACAACAAAGTTGCAAGGTTTCTCATGGCGAACCACGCCAACGAAAGCGGGAACCGGGCGACGATTGCGGTCGATCAGATTGATAACATCACGCTGAACGCTGCCTTGGAGTTTATTCTCCGAGTGGTGACCAGAGTAAGTGTGTCTCTGTTGTTGGTGGACTTTGCTTGGTATTTTGAAACGAGGCTCTAACATCTTGGACATCGTTGTACGACTGTGCAGAAACGATGGCTGATGGGTCAGGTGTACTGCCCCATGACGGAAGAAAGCGGCAACTGCGTGCTAGTCGCGCACGGTGTCTGGCACAGAAACGATACGTTGCTCAGCCGCCGTGCCACTGCTACCGGTGGTAGTGGTGGTAGCACTGACGTGTTGATGCAATCTCCACCGTCGTCACCGACATCACGAAATGGCACTGGGAGCAGCTCGCTTTGGTTGGATCCGATCCAGATGTTCCGGAAAGTGGGCTCGCTCATGATGATCGATCCAGGACAGGGTCACACGGGTAGTGTCTTCAGTGGGCAACACCCGGAATGGCTCAGCCTGACCAATGCGCTACAGTCCCACTTCTTCTTGCTGCCACATGCACGACGAGCAGGGATTCAAACGATCGTGTCAGTTCCGATGATCTACAAGATGTCGACGATTGCTGTGTTGTCGTGGTACTCGGACGAGGTCATTCCAGAAGAGCCGCTCGAGTTGCAGAGAATCCAGAGACTGCTTCGATCCGTGATGATCATGTCCACACTTCGCTTAGAGGTGCTCTCGGCAGTCTCGTCACCTGCTGGTACAGTGCACGTCCCGCGATTCCAATACTGTCAGTCGCTTGACACGGCTCTGACCGCAAACGGCGAGTTGATCGATCCCAATGCAACCAACAAGGACGGTAAGTGCATAGATATTGCAGCTCTAGATGCTCGCATGAGTACTCACTGCTCTGTGTTGCAATATCATGTGAACAATAGTGGCTGTCGGTGATTCATTCCCTCTCGCGCTGGAATGGGGGCTCTTCGATATGGTGGACAAGCTCGCCACGTCCATGAGCAGCGAAGACCACTCCGCTGTCATTTCTCTGCTTCGATCGATCGTAGCGCTGCTTCGCAATGGATTCTTCCGAGATGCTTTGAATGACGGTGACTCTCCGCGAGGTTTCTCCACTCGTGATCAAACGCCAGAGGAAGTTGTTTCGGCGTGCAATGGTGCTATCCGGACGAAGCGGGAGCTGCTCGTGCATCTGAGATACTATTTACAGTATCTTTACAGCGTCAGTCCGACGGAAGGCACAATCTTCATGGACGCCAACTCACTTGTGCCGCAGGTCAACAAGTACATGGACGGCGGTGGTGAGTCCGACCGGAGCCAAAGTGAGTCTTCTGCTAGCAAGCAGCAAGCAATTCAGCCTCCAGCGCCAGAACCTGAGCCTGCGGAGGAGAAGACTGCCCCTGCTGCTGTCGAGTGCGTCTTGTGCAAGTACAATGTTCCAGGTGCGTTTCCCAGTCTTCATTTGCTCTTTATGCATCCCATTCGTATGCGAAATCTGATTGTGTGGTCTGCATTTCTTTCAGGACACATCCATCCGGGAAAAGCACTAGCAAAGGCTTCTCCAGCGAAGCCAGCCCCAGTTATCACTGCAGCCAGAAAGTCTGCATCCCCTGGTACGACATGTGCTTAAACGCGTTGATTGTGGGAATGAGATGAATGAAAGAACTAACACTTGATGATTCAAAACTAGATGACGGATACTTTGGTGTTCCCGGAAACCCAAAGTCACCAGTTTATCGAGAAATTAGCACGGTTCGTGACATCTGATGTCTCTTTTCGTTTGAAAGTTGCTGTTGTTGCTAACTGAAGCTTTGCGATGGTTTAAACAGCTTTTGGACAAATTTGAAGCCCAGTACGACGCTTTTGGGCGTAAAGCGGCGTTGTCAGACCGCTACTGGGACGGCATCAAGCAAGGAGTGTTCACGTCCAGTGACTTGTACGATGCAATTGGTGCAGCTCATGAAACACCGATTAGAAGATCATCGTCTGGTGCACAAGCTGATCCACGGAAGCGCCTTCTGGAGGTGATTAACGAAGTCATGCAGGATTCTTCCTGCTTGATTTCGTACGACCAGCTGATTTCGATCCACAAATGCCTGCTTCCAGAGTCTAGTGGTCAAGCCGGCGTTATCCGGTCGAGTGCTGCAGTTGGCTACGCGTCTCCTCGCATCTACCGCGTCTTCCTCCCCGTGGGCGAGATTGAGGACGCGCTTCAGAATTTGATTGCAACGATCAATGACTCGGAGCGCTGGAAGCAGCGTCCGCTCTTGTGCGCCTACTACGCGTTCGCGGTGCTGGTGTTTTACATCCATCCATTCCACGACGGAAATGGTCGCAGTGGACGACTTCTCTGCAATTTGATCGCGAAGAAGTTTGGGTTCCCGTCTTTGCTTCGTGCTGCCGACAAGACAATCGAGGTTGCCGAGTTTCTCCAGAAAGCAGTGATCACCATGGAGACGATTCAAAACAGCCGGCGCCAAACTCGCCAGTCGCGGATCCTCTCGACGCGGAAGGAGAACTCGTCCATGTGGTTCTAAGAGAGAGAAACAACGAGAGCGACAAAGTGTGCAAATACGCTGGACTAGCCAAGCACCCAAAGAGTCAAGGTAGAAGCTGCTTCTGACAGCCTTCAATCTGGAATGTATAGCGAATCTAACCAAAGCCCTGCATTGGTGCTAACGTACTGTAGACTGTGTGGCCGTCGAACAATCGGCTGACAACGAACGCCAGTGGAGGCCAGTCAATGCGGACGAGCATGGACGCATGTGCAGATCAAGACATGCACAAGGTCTGACTGTTTGACAATAGCCCAGTTCACGGACATCGACTTGCACAAGAGCGAGAGCCAAAGCGTTGATGGCACAGGGCAAGCGAAGGCAGCAAGCACATCGCAAGTGATGTACCACCCCCTTTCTTTGCGCAAACTGAAATCCAGTGAACAGCTCATGTTCAAGTTGAAGCCTTCCTCGTCAGAAACAGTGCCACTCACCAAATTCCAAAACACGGTGAGTCTCTCAACTCATTTCCGATTCCAGTCGAAAGCCAAACACACCATCTTTTGATGCTCATTTAGACAGTCTCGCCCTGTTTTGCAAAGCTGAAGCAGAATCAGAGGCGATTTTCGGATGGCGCTGTGTCACTTTTCAATCTGATTGACAGGACATCGTCCGCAGCGTGTGCGTTGCTGCTTCACGGACAGGACGACGCCAGCATATTCGAGACAAATTGTGCTGCTGGTTCGTGCGATAATGCGTGCAGTACCTACTGACTGTGAGGGAGAGCGGGATCAGGCTCATGAGCCAATCTTGACCAACCCAGCGAGTGTCCTCCTCAGCCGTATCCGGTATCCGATGCAGGTGAAGGCATCGCGAAATGTGTGTACCTTGTGATCCTCCTGTTGCCGGTGCTGGTTACGTGTCTTTGAATCCCCAATCGATTCGTCAATCTTGACGTGCACCTCTCCGCGCGCTTGATTGTTCCGGTTGAACATTCTCCAACATCGAATCCCAAGTTGCTCCAGCTTGATCACCACAGAGGAGAAAGCTGCTGAAGCACGAAACCAAGCAGCCATGAAACGTCACGACTTCAACTTGAGAAACAGAACACTGTGCACAGCCGTGAATCAAGTGGACAGGGGCATCTTCAACCTCCCTATCGGTGGACACTTTGAAGCCAACGGGCGGGAGGCGCCCATAAAGGTGCTGGCGATCTGCTTGGAAAGAGATGAACACGCCAAGCAGAAAGCTGAGGAACAGGACACAAGGCAAGGCAATGTGCTCAAGTTGGAGAGGAGACTGGAAGACGCGCGAGAAATAAATCAAGTGGATGGGTGGCACATTTAATCTGAGCAGCAAACGGACAGCCACCTTGGAGAGATCAACTGAGCCAGCTTGGTTGGTTGGAATGCGCAGCGCCGGTGTCTCATCCACGTGTCAATCCATCACTTGGATCCACCCAGCTGTTGCAGCGGAGTGCAACGTACCACTCTGTCCTCATTCGAGATGGCGTCGAATCGACGCCGCCGCTGCTTCAGCAAGTAAACATGCTGCCCATGGTGCACCATGGGTGTTAGTGCAACCACTCCGCCTCTGGCAGTCCGCTTGCCTCACGTCTCTCACTTTTGGTTTTCCCCTCAACCACGCACCCGGCTCCGTCAGACTCCCCACTTGAGAAGTCAACCTATGGAAGTCAATTCGCTGGTGCTGCGCGCGCTCTGCGTGCTCACAGTGCTCCTCCAGGTGCTCCACCCAGTGGATGCCCAGACGCTCGTCAAGGCGAACGATGGTACCGGCATCCACATCTACTACCGCACCGGCTGGATGGCTCCGTACATCCACTACACCACAGGATCGGGGTGGACGACCTCCCCAGGTGTCAAGATGACCCCAAGCACGGATACCACGCAGTTCCCGCCAGCACTTGGCTGGTTCAAGTACGACATCGCCGCCCCAGCGACCTCGCTTGAATTTGTGTTCAACAACGGCGCCGGCACCTGGGACAACAACAACAACGCCAACTACAAGGTCGCTTCCGCCGGCACCTGGTCGCTCACGAGCACGGTGAGCACGCCGCCGACCGCTGCGCCGACAACGGCACCGACGCCATCGCCAACTCCGTCCCCGACACCAGCACCGACTCCAGCGGCGACGCCGACCGCGACAAGCACAGTGAACATCCGTGTCTACTTCCGCACCGGCTGGACTCCTCCATACATCCACTACAACCAGGGCTCAGGCTGGACAACCTCCCCAGGTGTCAAGATGACCGCGAGCTCCGACTACGTGCAGTTCCCGCCTGAAGAAGGCTGGTTCAAGTTTGACATTGCCGCTCCTGCTACTTCCGTGGAGTTCGTGTTCAACAACGGCGCTGGCACCTGGGACAACAACGGCGGCAACAACTACAAGATCAGCTCCACAGGCACGTACTCGTACGTCACGAAAGTGAGCACTCCCCCGACGCGCGGCTCGTGCTGGACCTGGGAAGGGCTCGATCAGTGCCAGACCAGCTCGCAGACCGACTTCCCCGACTCGGACGAGACCCGAAAGTGGCAGACGCCGCCGCGCAACTCGGCAAACTGGTCGCTCGAGTACCAGGACTACCGGTGAGCCTTCCTTTCACCCTGGTATTTGTGTGATTAGCAATTGCCTGCTTGACTAACTTGTGTGTGTGTGTGTCTTCTGTGATGTGCTTCTATTTAGTTCCCTCACTGGCTATGCGCACGTGGTGTACGCGGCCGACCGCCTTTCGGCTACTGTCACTGCCCGGACGTTCCTGCGCGCGAACGCCACTTGCTCGTACACTTTCAACAACGCGGTGCAGTCGTCACCCCAGTTCACCGCCACGAGTGCGCTCAAGGCGGACTTGCTCATCAAGGTGGACTGCACCGCAACCTCGAACGGCGAGAAGTGGAGTCTGGGACTCGACCCAGTCAACTTTGTGTGGCAGGCGAATGCTGTGAACCAGCCAGCGGGGATGGAGAACGGACAGCGCGGCGCCGTGGTCGACTTCTTCGGCTGGCCCTACAAGGACATCGAAGAGGAGTGCAAGGATTTCCTGGGCAAGGCCGGGTACATGGGGATCAAGATCCCGCCGCCGCAGGAATCGCTCTTCTCGAACCAGTGGACGTTTGAAGACCAGCGCAACCCATGGTATATCACGTACCAGCCCGTGAGCTACCGTCTCTACTCGCGCCTGGGCTCGCGAGCAGAATTGCGGTCGATGATCCAGACCTGCCGTGCGAACGGCGTGCGCGTGTACGCGGATGCGGTCGTGAACCACATGGCGAGCGGTGGCAACGACGTCTACGCGGCGCACCGCAAGGACAACGGCAACAACCAGTGCGCGAAATGGTCCGCCAAGTCCAGCACCAAGGGTTCGCCCTACTTCACGCACTCGTACGCGTACATCGGCAACGCGTACACTGGTCAGCGTCCCGCGATGGAGTACCCAGCGGTGCCATTTGGGCCAACGGATTTCCACTGCGAGCGCACCACGGGCAACGCCAAGGACCCGTTCTACATGGAGCACCAGTGGCTGCTGGGACTCTCGGACCTCAACACACGTCGCCCGTACGTGCGTGAGCGCATCGCGCAGTACTTTGTCGACCTGCTCGGCATCGGCATCAGTGGTCTTCGCGTCGATGCGATCAAGCACATTGGACCCACCGACGCGGCTGCGATCTTCGGCTTGCTCAGCAAGTACATGGGCGGCAGCTTCCCCGCGGACTTTGTCTCCTGGGGTGAAATTGTGATCAGCGACGACGCGAACGTAGTCGCGTGCGACTCGAGCTCGAGCTACGATTTTTACACTGGACTCGACGCCAAGTTCCTCGCCGAGGGCATCTCGCAAAGCGACCTGAGCAAACTCAAGCTCTGGTCCTGGGACTACCCGAACAACTTCCCGCTCTGTGGTTCGTGGATCCTGCCTGCGTCGCGCTTTGTGATCCAGAACGACGACCACGACCAGCAGCCCGCGGACTCTGTGACTCGCCCCATGGGCGACAAAGGTTCCGTGCTCGTGCGTGACAAGGACGTGAACAAGCACCGCGAGTTCGAGAAGTTGCTGTTCACCCGCACGGACGCGGACTGGAAGATCCGCGTCGTGCTGAGCTCGTACACGTTCTTCCCCGACGGCTCGAACGGATTCCCGGACGGGTTCTCGGACTGCGCGGGCTTCGACACGTCGCTGGGCAACAAGTGCCTCAAGGGGGTGCCGTACGAGAAGGCGTTCCGCGCGGGCTCCTGCGGCTACACGGTCGAGAACTTTGTCGGCGGCAAGTACACGCGCGTGCACCGAGACCTGGGGATCGTGAACGCCATGCGCAGTTGGATCGGCAACCTCTCTGCGGTGATTGCCGCCGATGTCGGCATCACTGGCACCTGCTAAGGGTAAGCTAAAGAGACGAGAAAAGAATTCATACATACAGCAGCATGTGAACTTAGCATTTTCGCTTCACTCGAGCACGGGTGGTTGTCTTTGGCAGTAGTTACTATGCCGAGTGTGAGAGTAAGAAATGCGCGCGGCTTTCATAGAAGAAAGGATCTATGGGGATGGATGGGGTCCTCCCAAACTTCAACCGACCAAAGATTTTTTTGAAACTAACAACAACGAGTGGAGGATTTCAAAACACACACACACATGGCGACGCTGGAAGATCTTCCGGATGACGCGTGGCCAGCGATCGCACGCTGCCTCACGGGCGTCAACCTCTTTGACCTCGCGCGCGCGAGCCGGTGGAGCTGGCAGCTACTCTCCCAGGACGCCTACTGGTGTGAGCGTCTCACCACCACCAACGAGGAGCTAGGTGATCGCGAAGAGACCACCACCTGCACCGCGCTCCAACAATACGTCCGTGCGTTCTCGCTCAAGTTCCAGGGACTCTGTACAGATGACGCAACTGCTGCTGCTGCTGCATGCTCCGCTCGCGGCTCGTGCGCCAGAGTGTCGCTGTTCGATGCCCGGGCTCTCCGAGAGGACACCCCGTTTGCCTTTGACACGTGGTTTTGTCTCCTGGACGGGAATGCTGATGAGGAGGATGGCAAGCGTGCAATGCACACGGGGGGCATCCTATTCGGCGCGCAGTCCGTCTCATACGACGACAATCGGTGGGCGCACTACCACCAGCAGTTTGTCGTCATGAGTTCCGATCGAAAGCTCTACTGTTCGGTTCTCGCCGAGAGACCCGAGATCGCCTCCAACTTGGAGATCAACCGCTGGTACAACCTCACGCTCTTCTACAACCAACAGACGCAGCGAGTGTTCCTGGACGGGACGCTCGTGAGTACATTGCGCACAGAGCTGCACCACGAGTGGTGGCGGCTCGGTCCCGCCCAAGTGGGCACTGGCTGCATCACCGCTGGCGAAGACCAGCAGTTCCCAAAGCCGCGTCGCTGCGGATGGTACCCGTTCAACGGGCTGATCGACGAGTTCCGAATGTGGAAGCGGGAGCTCTCGAGCGAAGACGCTCAGGCGCTGAACCAGGGACAAGCGGAGCTCGTACGAGCCGAGCCGGACTACTCGCTGAAGAAGCCATCGCCCAACTACTCTCCACAGAACACGCGTCGAGTTAGCTGCTCTCGACCAAAGGAGCGGAGAGTGGAGTTGCTGCTGTCCCGCCAAAAAAATCTAAGCGAGGTAGGCGTGGGGGGAAAGAGCGATGACCGTGAGCCAGAAAAGTTGCCCTCCTCCTCTGGTAACAAATCTGGTCGATGCCGACATTCCGTAACGCGCGCGTTCGCGAAGCTGCGCTTCTGGTCGAAGCCGTCGGACACGCAAACTGCTGCTCCGTGACCACCGGCTTGAGCAAATCCACAGATTCCGAGTGTTGTGGGAGGGATCGCAGTCCAAGCACTACAAGAGCGTGTATATGGCTGAAGGTGATACATGCTGTAGGATCAATACCTTCTCTGGGTTCGTCAGAGCTTTGTCTTCGATGCTACAAAGTGGAACTGGTGCCCGTAGGTGCACCAAAACTTACACTTGCAAGCAATCGTGGCAGGTGCCATGAAGCGCTGAAACAGTGGTCTTCTGTCTATTGTGCGTCGCTAGAGCCGTAAACCTAGTACCACGGGAGCCGCATGTCCAAATTATTCAAGCACACGAAACACTCTGGAAGAGAAATGAGCGACTCGACTCCTCACGTGGATCTGCGCAACACGAAGAAGAGACGACAACCAGCAGTCGGCATTAGGGGACCAGCACCAAGTCCCCAACACGCCGCTCTTTGCGAAGATCCAGCCGAAAGCACCGGCGTCGCTCTGGCTGGAGATGGTGTTGACGCAGAAACGCGAGCGGTTCAAGGCCCAGGCGCGGAATGCAGAACTGAAGGACGCGGTCGCGAAGCAGACCAAGCTCGCCAAGTCGCTGGAGGCGATGCTGAGCAAGAAGGCGAACCATTTTGTGAGGAACCTCGTCTTTTTCTTGCTCGTGAGCTTTGGAGAAGTCTATTGGGAAAGATACCCACTCACCATGGGTTGCTTGGTTGAGTGAGCACTAACATTGTCGACTGTGCGTGTGTACTGGAATTCTGCCAGAGCCTTGACATACTGCGAGAAGATCAGAAGCAGTCTTTCTACAGCAGCTCTGTGCTGAGCCACGAGACTGGGCTCATCACGGACTTGCGGCTTCGTGTCCAGCAGATGCATGTGGAGATTGAGTCGAGGTTCTCGCGTCCGTCCTGACTGGCGATTGCAGATTCCGTTGGCTGTATGAGTCGACTCGAGCAAGATCCAGCGGTTGGTAACGTGGTGGAGTTGCGAATGAATACCCCGCTGAGCTGTAGCGTCCGTGCAGCTGGCGATTTGCTGTGGCAAAGGACAATTGAGGCAAGCGCGGTGGTGCACACCTCCAACTACCACTTTGAGGTACGAGTCATCACGTTGAGGTATATCGCGTTTTGTCGACAACTACCATGCAATTCTCAAAGGTGTGATGGGTGATACTGTTATGCAACAACAACAACAACAACGACAGAGGCAGCTTCTAACCAAGTCGAGCTATCGAAAGCGCTACACGATCATCCTGGATACTCCGAACGGCTTGCTGGAGCTAAACGGTGTCTTGTACGTCCAGCGCTTCATCGGAGCAGACCGCGACGCGTACATCTGGGCGTCCGCGATCTTCTCGTCCACCCAGGGCGGGGAGGTCATTCGAGAGAGAGTGTGGATGGTCGCGTGCCGTAGTAGCTCGATCCCAAGCAGCAAATCCAGCCTCCAGAACACGCTCTTCCGAGGGTACTACGAGGTTTTCTGGGACGGAAACTCGCGAGAAGAAGTCGGAGAAGAGACAACCCACTCCGAATGAAAAGCGCAGCGCGAGTTCGTCTTGAACTCGCTGGGCAGCCGGACGCGCGAGGGGCATCAGCACGTCCAGACGCTCTTGCTGAACGAATTTGTCGACTGCACAGGAGCGGGGCAGAGGTTCCAATTGGATGCCGCGATCTGCTGTTGAGAAGGATACGGATTAGCTGCAGCGTTCATTCGCATCTGGGGGAGAAACACCTGCGGCGACGCATCTCTTTGCGTGCGCTGCAACTCCCTCAGTCTCGCTTCGAGCTGCGCGACCTACTCCAGTAGAACCAGCGTCTCGGCTTTCTTCTTGTCGCGGCTGCGCTTGATCTCGTCTCCACTGCGCCTGCTCCTCCCGGATCGGCTTCTGTGCTCCACAGAGCGCCAGTCCAGCGGCGTCACTTTCCAACCAGTCCAGAAGGGAAAAAAATCAAATCCTCCGCTTATATAGCGCGAGCCAAAATACCTTTGGGTTGGAGGATATGGAGGTTTTTCGCATTCCAGAATGAGGAATTACAGTAATCCCTCTTTATAAAAGACATTTTTGTTTTCCAAACCGAGTATGCCTTATAAAAGGCCTCTTATAAGGATCTCAAAACCTGAATTTCAGCATAGTTGATTATTTAGGCAAATTATACTAATTTTTACAATTGACGTTTCAATTTCAACTCAGAGCTACTAGCCTTTTGGAAGTAACGACGAATAGGAAGATGACACTACACAAACTAAAATACTCAACATGATATTACACCATCTAAAAGTGCTCAACGATTCTCTCAAATGTGCAACGACAGTTAGCTGCAATGGTGCATGTTGATCATGAGAAATTTGACGAGGCGACCAAAAATATAGGCAGAAAGGCATTTGGGTTGGAGATGTGGTGATACATTATCTTAGGTGATAATTGAGAAGCTGAAAACGGAGCAGAGTCCTTAAAAGTGCCTGGCGTGGCACACCTCAGCGATATGTACTGGGACAATGTACATAGCTCAGCATTCGTTCTGCCTTTGGGTAGACTGTCCACACATGGCTTATGGACACCTATTGAATGACTATGGAAATGTAGTAAACGAAGAGTCACGATAATAGAAGTGAAATCACAGGGATGAAAGGCGAAAAACACGCTTATTCTTATTCCGTTTCTATTTGCGGAACACATGAACTGTTTCCTGTTTAAAAATCTAAGAGCGCCAAATGATGAATGTTTGTTGCTTAATTGGATTGCAAGGAGCGAATGTAGGCTTCAATTGCACTCACAGGAATGTACAAGTATCATCCAATTATACTTTATGATTCATTACAGTGTCTTTTGATTTCGATTCATGAGTGGAAAATCCACCAACCATGAAATGGCACCACTTTAGGGCTCCACAGCTCTGACTTTGTGTCTTACAGGGAGGTTTTTCGTTTGAAATATATTTAAGCGAGTACTAGTAAGGTATAAGACAGATTCTCATAGATAGAAGCCCTTACAAATTCCTATATTAATTGATTTGTTCCTGACTGGTGCGAGTCATGGAGGTTGTCTCATACAAAGAGACTCTTATAGACAGGGGTGATTGCAGTTGAAGAGAAGGAGTGATGGTGATGACGCAACATGGAGTGTTTGGCATCACAAATTAACAGCATGGTGTGCTATTAATTTGTGAAGCAGGTATTTTTTAATTTTCTTCACATATTGCTCAATTTATTTGTGAGTTTGGGAAGTATCTTCGTGCAACCTTCGTACAACTTCGTAGCAGCACAACCTGTGATCACGCTTTTGCTCATGGAACCATCTCCATCTTCCATCATTTTTTTGGAGTGACCAGCATGAGCTTCCTGTTGGCAGAAGACGACCCGCAGGAGACGCTCCAAGTAGCGCTCGCGTTCATCGACGCCTGGGAAGGCGGTGACGTCCCTCTCACAACCACCACCAGCAGCCGCAGCAGCGCCGCCTCCACCACTTGCAGCAGTCCAACGAGTACCAGATCAAACAGCAGCGGCAGCTTCGACAGCCCAGCGAGCCAGTCCAGTTCGAGCAGCGCAGACCAAGGCCAGCGCACAAAGTCCACTGGCGATGATGGTGGCGATAGTAAGAGGATTCCGTTCGCAGATGCGGTTGCGGCTTTCGTGTTAACGAGCGGCACGCAGCAGCAGCAGTACCAGAGACCGCAGTCAGGAATGCGACCTGGGACGATCAAGAACAATGGGGACGCCGTGAGACGCAGTCGCGCGAAGAAGAAAGCCGAGACAGACTTCCTGCGAGAACAGGTCGCGCAGCTGGAGGCGACGTTGAGCGAGTTGCAGTGCACGCGACGAGCGGAGAACGGTCCGCTGCAAGTGTATCTCCAGCAGATGCGGACGGGAAGCGATAGCAGCGGCGATGGAGAATACGAAGCCAATCAACCCCGCTTTACGGCGATCCAGCCGAAAGCGCCAGTGTCGCTCTGGCTGGAGATGGCGATCTTCCAGGCGCAGGAGAGCAAGAAGGCCCAGTTGCTGAACGCGGAGCTCAAAGACGCAGTGAGCAGGCAGTTCAAGCTCGCCAAGTCGCTCGAAACCCTGCTGCTGAACAAGAAGGCGAGCCAGTTTGTGAGTGTAGCTTGTGTGTGTTTGCTTATTGTCATTAGGAATCTCTCAGGGCTCATGGCTTAAATACTTGTGTTTGTGTATAGGGACTTCACTTACTGCGAGACGAGCAAAGGCAGTTCCTTCACAACAGCAATGCCGCGTTGACGCAGGAAGCCAGCGTCATAGCGGAACTGTGGCAGCGCGTGCAGCAGATCTACTTGGAGCTCGACTCGACCCTCAACCACCAGTCCTGGGTCGACATTGCTGACTCCGTGGTGTGCTCCAGCCAATTGCGGCTCGATCCCGTCGCTGGTGCTGTCGCTGAGCTGCACATGAACGCGCCATTGCGGTGTGGTTTCCACCAAGCCGCGGAGATCCTGTGGCGACGAGTATTTGAGACCAGCGACGTGATCCAGACACCACATTACTACATGCGGGTACGAATGAGCTCTACAACAAATTTTCTAGTATTGGTTTTGTACCTAAAGCCTACTCTTCTTTACAACTTTGCAGAGACAGCGGCTGACGGACACGAGTTGTCAGAAGAACTACACGATGGTCCTCGACGGCCCAGACGGAGCGATCGAGCTGCACGGCATCTCGTACGTCGAGATCCTCAGTGGCGTCGACCGTGACGCGTACACGTGGGCGTCCACGATTCTGTGCACTCAGAGTGGCGAGGTGTTCCGCGAGAAAGGGTGGATCGTTGCCTCCTCTCGGGCGAATGCATCTTCATCGTCAAACAACTATGCGATCGACGAGTCGCTTTTGCGAGGCTACCACCAGGTGTCCAGTGATTCGCGAACGGACGCAGCGACCTCCCCACAGACGAAGCACCAGCGAGAGTTCATCCTCAAGACGCTGGGCAACCGGATACGCGCGTTCCAGCAGTTCATGCAGGACATGCTGCTGCACGAGTTCGCGGGCTTCAGGATGAAGACGCCGCTGCTGCTCAGCGACGCGGCGTCCTGCCAGTGCTGGTAGAATACAGAGCATGAGCGAGTGAGTGTAGTGCTGTGGTAATTATTATTTGGTGTAGATGGATGCGTTTGAGTGGAATTCATGAAATTGATTGACCTCCTTTCCTACAGCCTTTTTCGTAGCTCTATGACATTGTGGAGGTTTATGTCAACTATCACGCAACCTTCGTGCAACCTCATCGATTTCAAATTAACGAGTGTCGAAATCGGTCTTGTCGCTCTTTGCATCATCAATCCGAAGCGCAGAAGAAGAAACCCGCAGAAGCGACACAGCAGCATGAGCTTCCTGGTGGACGAGGACGACGCGCAGGCGACGCTCCAGGTGGCGCTCGCGTTCATCGACGCTTGCGACGACAGTATGAATGACACCAGCAGCTCCAGCAGCTCACCGGTCACTCTCAGCAGCAGCAGCAGCAGTCCCAACAGCCACACGACCACCAGCGACAGCGAGGGCGTCGCTCGACACTCAGATACCGCCGTGTGTGGCGCATACAGTGGCATTTACATCCCTTCAGATCAACAACAACAGCAAGGCGCTCGAGCGAAGCGAGTGACGAGCTCAGGGAGATCCAAGGGCAACGTCGAGGCGGTCAGGCGTCTTCGCGAGAAGAAGAAAGCGGAGGCGGTGTACCTGCGCGAGCAGGTTGGGCAGCTGGAGGCGAAGCTGCGGGAGCTGCAGCAGGCACAAAAGACGGGGAACTCACTACAAGTGTATCTCCAGCGGATGTGGAGGGGGGATGTCAAGAAAGGAGAGCCGCGGTTGCTCACAGGAAGTGGTGGCGATAACCAGGAAGAGACAGGCGGAGGTGAAGACGATGAGGACGACGAGCAGCTTGTTGCGATGGTGCAGCCGAAAGACGGCGCGCCGCTCTGGGTTGAGATCGCGGCGGTGCAGGTGCAGGAGCGGCTCAAGAGCCAGGCGCTGAATGCGGAGCTCAAGGATGCGGTCGCGAAGCAGATCAAGCTTGTCGAGTCGATCGAAGCCATGCTGGCGAACAAGGCGAACCAATTTGTGAGGACCCTTGCTTGCGTTGTGCTGGTTTCCGTGTCCATGTGAGGCTAACGATGGGATTGTGTATGTGTGTATTCCTCTTTTTTGACAGGGACTCGACCTGCTGCGAGACGAGCAAAAGCAGTTCCTGCACAGCAGATCGGTCCTGGCGCAGGAGACGGGCATCCTGATCGAGTTGCAGCACCACGTGGAGCAGATGTACCTGCGAGTGGACTCGCTCTTCGCGCCACAGTTCTGGACCGAGATCGCGGATTCCGTCATGTGTTCGATCCGCCTCAAGTACGACCCTGTCTCTAGTCCGTTCGTGGAGCTGCGCATGAACGCGCCGCTACCGTGCAGCTTTCAGGACGCAGGCGAGGCGATTTGGAAGCGCACAATCAATTTGAACGATGTGATTCAGACCCCCACGTACTCCATGAAGGTACGAAATCTGTTTGTATATCTGGTTTGATACGATGTTGTATGATTCAACATATTCCAGGTTTCTGATATGAACCATCGATTTCTACTTACAGAAACAGCTCCTGTCAAAGACCAGTCTTCAAAAGGTCTTCACGCTCGTGCTTGACGGACCCGCTGGACCGGTGGAGCTGCGCGGCACCGCGTACGTCCAGCGATTCACCGACGCGAACCGCTTCGTGTGCTTGTGGGTGTCGGCGTTGCGGTCGAACCAGGGCGAGACGTATCGAGAACAAGGGTGGTCCGTCGCGTCGGCGTGCAGTAGCTCGAGCTCAAGCTTTAATACAGACACTCAGACGCTCTTCCGCGTCTACTTCCAAGTCGCCTGCGACTCTCACGAAGACGCGGCGCTAGGACCAGAGGCGAGAGAGCGACGCGAGTTTGTGCTGAAGACGCTGGGCAACCGGACGCGCGCCTATTACCTGTACACGCAGAACCTGCTGCTGGACCAGTTCGCGGGCTTTCAGAGCCGGCAGCCGCTGCTCCTCACAGGCACCGAGACGTGTTGAGAGCGGTATTTGTTGGGGAATTGGATTGATGTTGGTACTTTGAAGCTTTTACTTCCAGTATAACTACCTGATTTTGGTTGTATTTGCCCAGAACGTGCATGTTTTCTACGACTGTCTCCTCTCAACGCACTTAAATATCTCCAAATGGACAAGTCATTTATATAGGGCCAGCGCAGGAATCGCGCAATGACGGCTCGAAGAAGCACAGGTCATTCGAATTGCTTGAGATTATCTTGTGCTGTGGTAGCGCTGTGCTGTAGATCTTCGCAACTCCAACAATGAGGAATGATAGAAATAATGACTCCCCCATCCTGAAAGTCAGGGTATTTATTATGAGGTCTACGGGAGCACTGAACTGTGTGGGTACCTTCGAGCAACCCCAACCCCTTCCTTCTCCTTCATTCTGCAACTCGGGCACAGAAAGAGCAACCGAAATGATTAGTTCATTCAAAACTTACATAATCAGATGTTTACGGTAGGGGACCTCGTCCTCCCAATCATCATTTTTTGTCTGTACCACACATCCAACACTCTCTCTCACTTGTCAATTTCCCAGCATGAGCTTCCTGGTGGAAGACGACGATACCCACAGGACGCTCCAAGTGGCGTTCGCGTTCATCGACGCCTATGATGGTGACAGCTCCGCCACCACCACCAGCAGTACCAGGGGCTCCGATAGTCCACACAGTGATGGCAGCAGCCTTTCTCCCCTGTCTGCGCACATGAGCATGGCAAGCGCGGGTGTCGCCAAACCGCTGTCGGTGACAGAACCAAAGCGCCCCAAGCCCTCCCGTGATGGTCAGAGACACCGCGTAAAGGCGCTTCGAGAACAAGAGCAACCGAAGATCGCCGCTGCTCGAAGTGCGAGAGCGACGAAGAGCCACCTGGAGGCGGTCCGACGCAACCGTGCCAAGAAGAATGCGGAAGCGGCCCTCCTGCGAGAGCAGGTCGCGCAGCTTGAAGCAAAGCTCAAGCAGCTGCAGCTCGCAAGAAGAATAGAGAACTCATCGCTGGAGGTGTATTTCCAGCGGGCGGGAGGTGACAAGCTTAAAGTGCGGACCAGTGGTGGTCGTGATGGCGGCCAGGACGTGAGGTCTCAGAAAGACGAGATGCTCATCGCGACGGTGCCACCGAATGCTCCAGTGTCGCTCTGGCAGGAACTGGCGGTAGCGGAGGCACACAAGAAGCTCAAATCGCAAGCGCTAAACACAGAGCTGAAAACCGCAGTGAAGCAGCAACTGAAGCTCGTCAAGTCTCTCGAAGCGCTGCTGCTGAACAAGAAGACAGCCCAAGTGGTGAGATTTGCGCTTCTGTTTCTCTGTACGCTCGCTTATCTGTTGAGCTTATCTACACGGGATTTGGTATTTACCATTGACCACAATACTCGTGATGATATGTACGCACAGGGACTCGACCTCCTGCGAGAAGAGCAAGAGCAGTTCCAGTACAACAGCGCTGTGCTGACCCAGGAGACTGGCATCTTGGCAGACTTGCAGCGTCGTGTGCATCAGATGTACCTCGAAATGGAGTCGTTCTTCGCCCAGTCATTGTGGACCGAGATCGCTGATTCCGTGGTGTTCTCGAGTCAATTGAAGATCACGCCGGGCGTTGGTCCTGTCGTAGAGCTGCGGATGAACGCGCCATTGCGATGCAACTTTCGGGATGCGGGTGACGCGGTGTGGCGACAGGCAATGGAGATCAGTGCGTTCATCGAGACCCCGACGTATTCTCTCAAGGTACGATCGCTCATCAGTGGATTGTGATCCTGTCACTACATCCAACTATATTGATGTGATTTTGTGTGAGCTGCAGAAACACCAACTGACGAGCTCCAGCTTCCAGAAGACCTACAAAATCATCCTAGAAGGTCCGGACGGATCGACAATGGAGCTACGGGGAACTTCGTACATCCAACGATTTGTCGGCGCCGACCACGACGCGTTCATGTGGGCATCTGCGTTGCAATCGTCGAAAGGAGGCAAAGTCTTCCGAGAGAAGGGCTGGGTGGTCGCGTCCAGCGTATCAAGCGGAGACCGGAGCGGGGAGCACAAGTCGGCACCACCAACTCTCTGCCGAGGGTACTCCCAGGTCTCTTGTGACGGCTCAAGAGACGAAGGACCCCACCTCCAAATTGACGAAAGGACAAACAACTCCGAAGCGAGATACCAACACGCGTTTATTCTCAAGTTCCTGGCCAACCGCACGCGAGCGTACTACGAGTTCACGCAAAATTTACTGCTGAGCGAGTTCGCGGGCGGCTCCCAAGCGCGCCAGCCGCTGTTTCTACTCTCCGGCCCCGAGTCGCGCTGAGGTTTGTATTTGTCAGCAACGAGAAAAACAAGCATGTGTGTAAAGAACGAGAACAACAGTATGTTGTTGACATGGTATCTATGATCCTGTTTGATCCACAAGGAACCAACCAACATAGCTTAATTAACTCAGCGCAGTAATTGGCGGTATTCCAGCCCCATGAAGACTTGTATTATAATCTCACGCTTCCACGACGTATGCATCTGGGTATTCACGAGTGAATTCGCCGAACGGTGGAGGGAGTTCGTCGTGAGCCTTCCACGAGTTTTGTGTGTGCGGTATGCCGTGTAGTTATTCCGATACCTACGATAAAAATAAATCTCCCTTCGTGCAACATCAAGTTCGATGAGGTTGATTAGTTCATTCAAAAGTTGCATAATACTCTTATCCCAAGTGCAAGTGCGCGTGCTGAATTCGAAGCTGAAGGATGCAAATTCAGCAAGTGGAGTCGCTTGAAGCCTTAAATGCTCTACAGGAACCCAAGGCGATTCGCAAGAAGCGCTCCGTGCTGGTTTGCCCACTCTGGATACACCGGTTCTGTAATACAACCTCACTCTCGATGACCCCGACAGACTGACGAACGGAACTCAAGGGGGTCTTTTGAACGCTTTTTAGTGTGCTTCGTTCAGGCGTCTGGCCATCCACGATGCATTCGACGAAAAAAATAAAGGTCGGATCAGCAGATTCATCTGTCGCTGGAAAAGGGTTGACAGCGTGTGCAGGCTTTGACCAGCCAGAACCCGAGTAATCAGCACTTTTCGTTGATTATGACACAATTCTCGAGCTCACCATTGTGCGGTATCCCTGTGGGGATAACGGAATTTTCACCGCACAACTCGAGCAAAAGCATGAGCTTCTTGGAGGAGGACGACACGTACGAGACGCTCCAGGTGGCGCTCGCGTTCATCGACGCCTGCGAAGGTGACGACAGCTCCAGCAGCGTATCCTCCTACCCGCGAAGTAGTAGGAACGCTTCGCACAAGAGCCCTACTACCAGCGAGGCCGACGCGATTGGCCATGGTATATACCTCGACAGTAGCTTTGCCCAGCAGCAAAAGCAGCAGGACCCCGAGAGTGCGCGAAGAGCGAAGTCCATGAAGAGTCACAAAGAGGCGGTCAAGCGCAGTCGCGCCAAGAAGAGATCCGAGGCAGCGTTCCTTCGAGAGCAGGCTGCGCGGCTTGAAGAGAAGCTCAAGCAGCTGCAGCTCGCGCGCAGGATCAAGAACTCGTCGTTGCAGGTGTACCTTCAGCGGATGCGAAGCGGCAAGAGTGAAGGACAGACGACTGGCGGTAGTGGTCCGAACGCACAGGAGGGAGAGCGCGACTTGCTGGTGGCGATGGCGCCGCTGAGAGCTTCCGTGTCGCTCTGGCAGGAGCTGGCAGCGGTCCAGGCGCGCGAGCGACTGCAGAGCCAAGCGCTGAACGCAGAGCTGAAAGCTGCAGTGAGCAAGCAAGTGAAGGTCACCGAGTCCCTACAGGCCATACTGCTGAGTACCAACGGAAACCAGTCGGACTTCCTACGAGACCAGCAGCGACAACACCAACAGTTTCTATACACCAACGCGCTCTTGAGCCAGGGGATTGGCATCATGGCGGACTTGCAGCACCGCGTGCACCACGAGTACCACGAACTGGACGCGATCTTCCGCCACACATCGTGGACTGAAATTGCAGACTCCGTGATGTTCTCGAGCCAATCGAAGATCACTCCAGAGGGTGGTGGTGGTCCTGTCGTGGAGCTGCGCATGAACGCGCCATTACGCTGCAACTTTCGGGATGCCGGTGACGCCGTGTGGAGACGAGCAACGGCGACCAGTGCGCTGATTGAGACCCCGAGTTACTCCCTCAAGGTACGAATGAGCCGATCAACCCACTGTTCTATCTATCTGCAGGCGTACTAGACTAACTGTCGTTGACTGATCACACACAGATCCAGCATCTTACGAAGACGAACTACCAGAAGAAGTACACGATCCGTATCGAGGGCCCTGACAACTCGATGATAGAGCTTGAGGGCATCTCGCACGTCCAGCGGTTCATGGGTGACGACCACGACGCGTACATCTGGTCCTCCACGATGTTTTTGTCCTCCGACGGCAGCGAGGTCTTTCGCGAAAAGGGCTGGACGATGGCAACAGGAAGCAACAGCGACTCGACAACGGCAACGCTCTGTCGAGGGTTCTCCCAGGTTTCCTGCGATGACCCAGGATACGACGACGACGAAGAGGAAGTCAACGAAGAGGAACACCACGAGGTCGACGCGAAACGGAGCTCGGACGCGAGGTTCCGACGCACATTCATCCTCAAATCCCTCGCCCACCGCACGCGAGGCTACCACGAGTTCACACAGAACCTCCTGCTGAGGGAGTTCTCGGATGTCCAGATGCACTAGCCGCTGCTTTAGATATCGTGCTCCTAGCCTCCGAGTTGCGCTACTTGACTTTGTTGTTGTTGCTGTTGTGTATAATATGAAGACATGCTTCGAAGTACTTTAGTGCTTGTCGGTGTTAATACGGTGTGGCGTGTGTACACACGCTTGGCTTGGCGTGAGTGAAGGAGCACCTGAGAAAACTAGTTACCCCGGCGACGACAGAACTGACACCAGCAGCAGCTCGACCGGTTCCACCAGGTCACGAGGCTGCAGCAGTAGTGGCTCCTATAGCCTAGCCACTAGCAGCAACAGAAAAGAGAAGCGCACGGTGATCGATGCTGTATATCAAGACGATGGAGACGCTACCCTGTTCCCAGACGCAAACACAACCAGAAAACAACTGCAACAACAACCTACGCCGACCAAGAGACCTGCGGAGCTCGAGAGCCGTCGCGATGCAACGAGGACGAAGTCGTTCGTGAGAAAGGGTGGATGGCCGCGTACAGCTCGAGCTTGAATAGGGAATATCTGCCAGACGACGCCTCCCTACTTCCAAGCACAGTCTTTCGAGGGTACTATGAAGGTTTCCTGTGACGGCGTGCGAGAGGAAGATTGGGGTGATAAAGGAGGAGAAACGGCGGGAAGCTTTGATGTGGTGGAGAAGCAGCCTCAGTTCGTGCTGGGATGTCTGAAGAGCTGGACGTGAGAGTACCACCAGTACCTGCAGAAACTGTTGCTGGGCGAGTTCGCAGGACTCCGGCAGGGACCGAGGCTCGCTGGCCTGTTGCTTTGAAGTTTTCTAATGTGAGACTAGAGTAGTAACCCTTGATACCAGTAGGACCTTCATGCACCATCACCACCTCCTCCCCCTCCTCTGATTGAGCAACTGAGAAAAGGTTCACAGACGCTTCGAATCAGTTGGCGTCGTCCTCGCGGTGCACAATCAGCGCTTTTTGGCGATTATGGACCCCCTCAGCCTTCCTGTGCCTTTGGTCAGCTTGACCCTTGTCGCTCTCATTGAAGAATCATCGCAGGTATAATAACGCAACTACTCATGAGTTTCTTGGTCGACGACGACGCGCACGAGACGCTCCAAGAGGCGCTCGCGTTCATCGACGCGTGTAGCGAAGACGGCACTACGGACAGCGCCGACAGCAGCAGGTTGCGAGGCACCAGCACCAGCACCAGCACCAGCAGAAGCGCCAAATGCACAGTCATGATCGATGCTGGAGATCTAGACGAAGGAGAAGGTGGACGTGAAGCCATCCCCTTCTCGAGAGCTTTTGGCTGCCAGCAGCACAAGCAGCAGCTATCCGCCAAGCAGGCTGCGAGGACGAAACAACTGCAGAAAGCGGCGGTGCACCGCAGTCGCGCGAAGAAGCAGGCGAAAAAAATCCTCCTGCGCGAAGAGCTCGCTCAACTGGAGACGAAACTGAGCGAGTTGCAAAATGCGCGGAGAACCGAGAGCGTTCTGCTGCAAGTACATATCCAGAGGGACAGCGACACGAGTGAGGAGGCGTCGACGAGTGATACTGGGCAAGCGGAGACAGAAGATGGAGACGATTCGTCGCTGGCCACGGGGGTTCAGTCGACGTCAACAGCGCCGTTCTGGTTCAACCTTGCAGTCAAGCAAGCGCAAGAGCTACGCAAGTCACAGTCGCTGAACGCCAAGTTGAAAGAGGCAGTGAGCAAGCAAGCCAAGCTCGCCAGGTCTCTGAAAGCGATCTTCACGAGGATGTCAAGCCAGGCGGTAAGCGCTGCGTGCATACGAACTTGCTTTTATTTGGCGGACGATCAGTTTTCTCATCTCTGTGTGTTGTGCATGCGTGCCTGTGTGTGTTCTACCTACTCCACTTGCTGGGGTACTGTACAACCAATTCGACAGTTCCAATACAACAACTCACTGCTGACCCAGGAGACTGGTGTCATGACCGATTTGCGGCTTCGCGTCCACCAGATGCACGTGGAGGTCGATTCGCTCTTTGCGCATCCTTCGTGGTTGCAGACCGCGGGTTCTGTCGGGTATTCCAGTCGACTCAAGCAAGATCCGGCGTTTGGGCCGGTGGTGGAACTGCGCATGAACATTCTGCTGCGGTGTGGAGTCCGCGAAGTCGGCGACGCACTCTGGAGGCGAACAATGGAGACGAGCGCATTGGTGCGGACTTCCAACTATTTCTTCGAGGTACGGAAATTCAACCTCAATGTTAGACAGTAGCCGCCTACTTTGACTGAGTTTCCATGATAGGACGATTTCTAACCTGCAATGTTGCTGTTCGAATACCTCAACAGAGGCGGATGCTCACAAAGTCCAGCTACCAGAAATGCTACAGCATGATCCTGAATACCTTCGAAGGCTCGCTGGAGCTCACGGGTACCTCGTACGTCGAGCGGTTCAGTGGCGCAGACCACGACTCGTACATCTGGGCGTCTGTGATCTTTTCACCAAACGAGGGCGAGGTGTTTCGCGAGAAAGGGTGGATGGTCGCGTCGAGTTCAGCTGCACGAGGCAACCGGGTTCTTCCAGACGCCTCCGTCTCGGAATCCCTCTTTCGAGGCTACTACGAGGTCTTTTGTGACGACTCGCGGGAAGATGAGGAGACGAGAAGCTTTCACTCGAAAGATCAGCGCGAGTTTGTGCTCCGAACGCTCGGCAACTGCACGCGAGACTACCACCAGTACATGCAGAACTTGATGCTGGACGAGTTCGCTGGATCCGAGATGAGCGCGCGCTTTGAACTGCTTTGTGGAATCTGAGGCTTGATAAGATTGGTAGAATACGGACCAGAGGGCGTATGGCAGGTATGTGTAATACAAGTACTCGTTTCAGGTATACCTCCCAGACGATTTGAGTCCCCAACGCAACGATCACCTCCGTCCGCTTTGATGTTCTGTGGGTGAACTCCTGTACTACATCGTGCATCGACTCAAAATGGGGAGAAAGTCCGTGCTTCGTGTAAATGTTGTGAGATATACCGTATTTCAGAGCCATTGTACCTACAGCCTTCGTGCAACATCATGCAACACATCCTCGCTCTGATCCTGCAACCTGCACAGAAACAACCGTTTTGATGACTTCCACCTCAGTCACTACTTTCCCATCCGAGCATGAGCTTCTTGGTGGAAGACGACGCGCACGAGACGCTCCAAGTGGCGCTCGCGTTCATCGACGCCTGCGACGACAACAACAGCAGCTCCAAGCGCCACGCCACCGCGTCTGTAAGTACGAAGACGCCCCAGAGCCACTTGGACGCCGTCAAACGCAACCGCGAGAAGAAGAAAGCGGAGACGACGCTTCTGCGAGAGCAGGTCGCGCAGCTGGAGGCAAAGCTGCGGCAGCTGCAGCTCACGCGAAGAAGGAAGAACGCAGAGAATTCGGGTTCGTCGCTGCAGGTGCGTCTTCAGCGGATCTGGAAGCGAGGCGATGAGAGCGAGGCAGGCTGCCGATCGTCTGAGAACCCGGAGGACCCGAAGCTGGAAGACGAGGAGCTGCTCGTTGCGACGATGGTGCAGCCGAACTTGCAAGTGTCGCTCTGGCAGGAGATGGCGGTGATGCAGGCGCGCGAGAGACACAAGTCGCAGGCGCTGAACGCGGAGTTGAAAGACGCGGTGAACCACCAGATGAAGCTCGTCCAGACGCTCGAAGCGCTACTACTGAACAAGAAGTCGAGTCAATTTGTAAGGAAGAGCTCTTTGCGACAGTGTTTGCTCGGGAATATCGACGCCTTCTTTGTGGTGCAAGCTGGCAGATTTTGTATATGACGACACTGTGTATTATGTTCTGTTCACAGGGACTCGATCTTTTGCGAGACGACCAAAGACAATTTCTATACAACCACTCGGTGTTGAACCAGGAGAGCACTATCCTGATCGACCTGCGGCATCGCGTGGAGCAAATGTACCAGGAGTTTGGTGTGTTCTTCAGCCACCCGTTGTGGGACGAGATCGCGGACGCTGTGGTGTTCTCAAGCCAGCTGAAGGTCACGTCAGATGGCGGACCTGTCGTGGAAATGCGCATGAATGCGCCACTGCACTGCAGCTTCCGGGAGGCGGGTGACACTGTGTGGCAACGAGCACTGAATACAAAGGAATTGGTCCAGACTTCGCACTATTACCTCAAGGTACGAATGTTCAGGAGCACGCAATGACTGTCTTATTATATATTCGATCCCTGACAGTGTGATGGAATGTTGTACGACCTATAGCGAGAGACGCTGTCGAAGCTGAGCTACATGAAAGTCTGCACCATCCTGCTTGAGGGTCCAGACGGATCGCCAATGGAGCTCAATGGCACCACGTACGTCCAGCGGTTCGTCGGTGCGGACCACGACGCGTACATGTGGGCATCTGCGATACGCTTGCCGACTGGGGGAGAAGTGTTTCGCGAGAAAGGGTGGATGGTCGCGTCCAGTAGCTCACCAGCTGCCGGTTCCAACGGCTACAGGACAGTCTCGCGAGGCTTCTGCCAGATTTTCTGCGATTCGCTGGGCGATATCGACACCGCGAAACACAGTGCAGAAGCGAGAGATCGACGCGCGTTCGTGCTCAAGATCATGGGCAACCGGACGCGCGCCTACCACGAGTATACACAGAACCTGCTGCTGAACGAGTTTTCAGGCTTCCAGATGCGCCAGCCGCTGCTGCTGCTCTCGGGCTCGGAGTCGTGCTGAGTTGTGGAGTGGGGCTCTGCAGTAGGAGGCCGGCAAGAGAGGAGGAGGTAGGCTTCCCCAGAGCACCTTCGAGCTGTCTGGTGCAGCACTTGCCTGTAGTGTGGCTACATTCGTAAATACATCGAACTTTGGTAAATCTGTATGCAAACGAGCCAGTTTTTTTGTGGCAACCTTCGTGCAACATGGCTTCCTTATTCTGCAACCCGAATTTTACTAAAGTAGCAACCAGATGACGACCATCACTCTCGCACCGGCAAATCATCAATTTGGTCTCGTCATTTTGGAAAAGAAAGCACAACCACATGAGCTTCTTGGTGGAGGAGGAAGACGCGCAGGCGACGCTCCAAGTGGCGCTCGCGTTCATCGACGCCTGCGACGACAGCACAACCAACACCAGCAGCGCCACGGCCATCAGCAGTCCGACCAGCACGAGGTCAAGCAACTACAGCAGCAGCCGCGGACGCTTCGACAGTCCAGCGAGTCGGAGCAGCAGCACAAGCAGCAAAGATCAGCACGCAACGACCGATGATGATGACGATGGAGGTCATGGAGAAGGCATGCCGTTCGCAGATGCGATTGCAGCGTTCGTCGCAGCCAGTGGAGCGCAGCAGCAACATCAGCAACATCAGCAACAGCAATATCAGCAGCAGGCGTCCGTCACGCGACCTGGGAAGACGAAGAGCAATGGGGACGCGGTCAAACGCAGCCGCGCCAAGAAGAAAGCCGAGACGATGTTCCTGAAGGAGCAGGTGGCGCAGCTTGAGGCGAAATTGAGCGAATTGCAGCGCACACGGAGGTCGGAGAACTCTTCGTTACAAGTGTATCTCCAGCGGTTGCGAGGGGGAAGCGACAGCAGCGAGGGATCATGCTCTGAGTATGGAGATGCTACCAGTGGGTTCTTGGCGAAGAAGATCCAGCCGAAAGCAGCAGTGTCGCTCTGGCTGGAGATGGCGATCATCCAGGCGCAGGAGAGCAAGAAAGCGCAGTTGCTCAACGCAGAACTGAAAGAGGCCGTGAGCAGGCAGATCAAGCTCGCCAAGTCGCTGGAGACGATGCTCGGCAAGAAGACCACTCAATTTGTGCGTAACCTTTGCGTGCTCGTCTCTTGGATGGATGTCTGTTCTCTATGGTTGCTCGTTCAACCACTAAGAGTACAACTTGTGTGTATGGTTTGATATCGATTAACAGGGTCTGGACTTGCTGCGAGACGAGCAGAAGCAGTTCCTGAACAACAACTCGGTGCTGACGCGAGAGACGGGCATAATGGCCGATTTGCGGCAGCGTGCGCACCAGATGAACTCAGATGTTGACTCGATGTTTGCGCATGAGTCGTGGACGCAGATCGCGGATACGGTGGGCTGTTCGAGTCGACTCAAGCAAGATCCAGCGTTTGGTTCAGTGATGGAGCTGCGGTTGACTACCCCACTGCGATGCAGCGTCCGTGAAGCTGGCGACGCTTTGTGGAGAAGGACAATGGAGACAAGCGCGTTGATCCAGACGCCCACTTACTACTTTGAGGTATGATCTCTTATGATTTTTTTGGTGTGGGTTACCCAGAACAAATTCTGATTTTACTTGCAATGCCAATTCTCTCACAACAGAGGCAATTGCTGACAAAAATCAGTTACCAAAAGTCGTATACGATGATCCTGGAGACGTCAGAGGGGTCGCTGCAGCTGAATGGCACGTCGTACGTCCAGCGATTCAGCGACGTCAACCACGACGCGTACATCTGGGCATCTGCGATCTTCTCACCGAAAGAAGGCGAAGTGTTCCATGAAAAAGGGTGGATGGTGGCGTCGAATGGTTCAACCGGAGGAAGCTGTGAAAGATTTCCAGGCAATCGCAACTCAAGCAACACGATCTTTCGAGGGTACTACGAGGTCTACTGCGACGACTCGCGTGTTCGTGAAGAGACAACAAGCACCGAAGCGAAAGCGCGACGCGAGTTGGTGCTGAGAACACTCGGCAATCGGACGCGGGATTACCAGCAGTACATGCAGAATCTGATGCTAGACGAGTTCGCGGGATTCCACCAGGGACCGCGCTTTCAAATGGTCGCTGGCATGTGCTGTTGAAGCCTGCCGCTGTGTGTGTGTGAGAGAGTATCCCAGGATTAACCGACGGCGCTTACATTTCCCCTCCTGAAAACCAGAGCTGCAAGCCACCTCAACAGCGCGATGGTAAATAGTCGGACTCAATTGCTTCTGTACGTACAGCGTAGTTATGCTACATCCGCGTCAAAAAAATCGTAATGCATCAATGGAACACCAGCAGTCTTTGTCAATCACAAACCAAGAAGAGGTCATCATACCCCAGAAATACCTCATGATTATTCGCAAGTACGTACTCAGGTCCGACCCAACTCTGCTGGGTGCGACGAGCGCATTATGAGCAGGGGTTCAACTCTTTGCCCCTCACTTCACCGCCCACCCACCCAACACTTGCTAGCAATCAAAACCTTTCGGAGCCTCGGCATTGACCAATTTCTGCCAAGAGCCATTGTGATACGTAAGAGTGGTGGTCGTATAGAGTCATCATGATCTGACGGCTGCGTGTGATTATGATAGACGCGCGTAGCGTAGTGGTGCATGCCCAGTATCTACCCGTTGATCATGTACATCTGCATCCAATAGCTCAGTTACTGGATACAAGCAGTCGTGTGGCTTCCTTCACCAACG
>JAASFI010000352.1:0-32459 GCA_023333705.1 Globisporangium viniferum
GCGTTGTCAAACTCGCCGCAGTAGTTTGGCGCAGAGAACAGCGTCACCAGCTGGCGCTTCGCAAAGAACTCGTAGCCATCTTCCACCACCTGGTGCGCGCGGCAAATCAAGTCCAAGTCGTGACGCTTGAGGAACTGACTCACGATGTCAGGACCGAATGTGAACGACACACCACGGTCGTTCTCGCCCCAGCCCATGATGTCCTTGTCTGGGTCGGCCCAGAGGAGATCAGACAGCAAACCCGTATCCGGGATATCGGTGGGGCGAATGAGGCGCTTGATCTGCTCCATGTGGCTCAGCTCTGGCGAGAGACCGCCGTGCATGCAGAAGATCTTTTCATCCACAATCGCAGCGACTGGGAGGCAGTTAAAGCAGTCCGTGAAGGTTTTCCACAGCTTGATGTTGTAGCGACGCTTGCCTGAACACGAGGAGCCATTTAATTCCCAGTTAGCTATGACTCTCACACAATTGTATTACTAGCAGTCAGCCAACAATTTCGCTTACATTCGTCGTAGAAGCCGTAGATGCGGTTAATCGACGCGAATTCGTGGTTGCCGCGCAAAATGAAGAAGTTCTCTGGGTACTTGATCTTGAACGCCAGCAGCAGGCAGATCGTCTCCAGACTCTGTTTACCACGGTCCACGTAGTCTCTGCCAGTAATCAATCCGGTCCAACAAACGTAAGGACACACACACACGCACACTGTGCTGCTATAATTATGGTAAAAGAAGGCCAGAGCGTGCGCTGCGTTTGCTCTCATGGCATACCCGAGGAAGAGGTAGTTGGCGTCTGGCGGAAAGCCGCCGTACTCGAACAAGCGCAGCAGGTCGTAGTACTGGCCGTGCACATCACCTAACGAGTCCACATAAATCGTCCCCCAAGCGTACGTGCACCCGCACAGATTAGCTCTGAGAGAGCGCCACCACGTTGTCAACACATAACAGACGCAGCACGAAACACAAGATAAAACAAACCGCAGATCTTGATCGGCGCCTCGAGCTCCAGCAGCATGGGCTGCGAGAGGAACACCTCGCGCGCGTGCAGACAGAGCCCGCGGATCTCGCTCTCCGCCAGGTTCACCTGCTTGCCGGGGCGAGCGCCGCGCACGCTGAGCAGCTTGGCGGTGATGTCGTCTACGTCGATGGCCTCGAGGGGTGGCGCCATGGTGTTTGCTGTTGGCTCTTGCTGTTGCTCCCCGCCGCGTTTTCTCAACTGGTTCTTCGTTCGAGCAGGTCACTTCGTTTTGTGATGGGTTCACTTTCGCCAACAGTCTGGCTCTAACACTAAACTGACAAAAATCTCTATGTGCATATCCTATTTTGGTGCCACCATCTTTACGCATATCCTACTTGCTGTTACCCTTTGCATGCATACTTCAATAGGCTATTTGTTTAATATAGAAATGCTAAAAGTTTGATTAGTGGACCGAATCGTGGAAAACCTACAATGAGCACACCGATGCCTCTTGCACACAAGTGTTTCAGCAATTTTCTGCTGTTTTCTTTGGACAAGATTGCCAAAACACTTGTGAGATGGATCCTAAATCATGAAGCAATTTAGGATCCGTGTCACAATGTTCTGATTTTATTTGTAGAATCCAAGCTTCAACAATGCGATTTATAAAGTCGCCACTTGATATTGGTCCGTCTAGAACTACAGTATAGCAGAAAATAGAACGTATTGGAGGCCACACATTATTGCCACGTCATCAACCAGATACCTTGGTCTAACGTTAACATCGAAATTGATTTGTGGCGCGATTTGGCTCAGGCAACGATGAAGTCGTGCTGGGATTTTCTTTTTCTGTCACGGTGCTGCGGTAGTAAAGTCCACTGCCACCATTTATTTCAACGTCCACACTCCAATACTTCGATGACTTAAAATCGATCACCTTCGGAGGTGCCAAGTATATAGTGCCGCGCTTTGCTTGTTGGTGCCCTCAGTCGCATTCTGCGATAGAGATTGCTGATTCTAGAAGGACAACTTTACAGCACAACAGATCTGGAAATGTGTGCACTTCCTGACTCGAAATACCAGCAACTTGCTTGCTGATATTTGGCAGCAAGCCAAATTCCGTGGTTGATTATGAAACGAGGACTGGCGTGTACATCACGACTGACTGACTGACTGTATCCACGCACGCCCGCATTCATTTATCGTTCATCGATTGGCTTGACGCGGCGGCCGAATGAGCCAGTCTGTCTTGGACTGCTGGTGGCCATGTGTATGACGGACAGGTCGTCCTATTGCACGCACTCGCTCTCTCTCTCTCTCTCTTGCGCGCGCGACCGCACTACAGTACACTGTATACGATACGTTACGAGCGCGAAAAGAAAGCCAAACTTTCGAGAGAAGCGCTCAGCAGCTCTGCGCTCTATGGAGGTGGGAACATGGTTGACCAGCAAAACGCCCTTCTTCGCTCTTTTGCGACTGGAGTTGTGCCAGTCAGTCTCATTCAGTTTGTATTTTGCATACCAAAAACACGCTCTTTGCACGATGGCGCGCTGTTAGGAAATATCAGGGTGGCATTATCCAGTTATACACATGCATTTTCGCATATTTCCTGTTGCTAAATATCAGTCTTGAAGAATATATCCAGCTATACTCCATCTCTCTCTCTTGTGAGGAGGGCCATTTTTAGCTCGTCGTTCCTCATTTGCGCACGAAGGAAGCGTCAGGCAGGCGGAAGCGAGGCGAAGGAAGGCGCTCCGTTGAACCACTCGCACTCGCGCGCGTCCGGCGTCCATGTCGTCCATCTCGCTGCCGTTCTTCGGCACGACGAAGGCGCCGCCAGCCGCAGCCGCCGCCGCCGCGGTCAACGCGTCCGGCTCGTCGTCCTTCACGGCCGCGCTCCGCCACCGCAGGAAGCAGAAAGACGCCGCGAAGGCGTCCGCGGCGATCAGACACAACAGCAGCAGCAGCAACAACAGTACCGCCGCTCCCCAGCAACAGCGCATGCACGCTGAGCTCACGAAGCTGTCGGTCGACGTGGACACTGGGAGCCGACCGCTGCTACGCACTTCACAGTCGTTCCAGAGCCCTCATCGCCCGCCCGCAGTGAGCTCCGCGACTACCGGGATCGCCGTGTCTGCCGCGGCGGCAGCAGGCGGCATGGGCTACGGATCGTTCATGCCGCTCGCCACGCGGATATCTCGTGCGGCGTCTGCTGCAGCGGCTGGAGCTATGGGGGTCGCCACCACCCCGATGATGTCTGCTGTGCCCACCGAAACGAGGCGGCCATCGATTTCTGCTCCTGTTGGAACCGCGACGCTGCTCGACACTGTCTCGGAGGTATGTTTTGCCGTGGGTGTATAGTGTGATTGTATATTGCGACTAACACTGGTCTCTCTTCATGTTGACAGAACGCGCCACCACACGTCGCAATGCGCTACGGCGACACCATTCGGCTCTTTGCGAAAAGCAAATACACGAGCTCCTTGGAGCCGGGCGGCTACGTTGGCACGTTTGAGATCGGCAAGCGGTTTTTAGCGACAAAGAACACGTCCAAGCAGGGCGAGCTGGCGTGCATCCCTCCCATCCTGGACTCTGGCGCACTGCTGTATCGTCCGTCGACGTTTCGAATCAAGTCGACGTCCGGACTTCCCGTGGGCGCCCCCGTGAGCTATGGAGACGTCGTGGTGCTGGTGGACGAGCGCGGACGCGTGTGGAACAACAAGATTGGCGTGGGTCCGACCACGAAGAACGGGTACTTTGGACCGCGGGACCAGAACTCGCCTGGCGAAATGTTCCTCTCGATGCATCAGTTGCTGGATGAAGAGAACTCGAGCAGCTCCGACTCGTCGGACGACGAAGAGAGTTTTCTGTCGTTCAGCAACATCGCCAAGACCACCAAGAACATGGCCGAGACAACGTTCGGCAAAGCGACCCAAGCGGACATGAACCTTGCCGTCGCGGCGCTTCGATCCATGGGCAGAGTGGTGTACTACGGCGACCGCAATGTGGTTATTGACGTTGCCGACTCGAATCGCATCCGCTCAAAGTTCAACCGCGTGATCACGCATTACCGCAAGAACGACGGGCTCGCGGTCCAAGGAGGCTACTTGCGCTGCGACGGACGCGGGAAAACGATTCTGTTCGAGCTGCATGGCCCGCCACTGCCCACAATCGAGTCGATCGACATCGGTGAAGAAGAGCTGAGCAGCGACGACAGCGCAGACGACCAGAATGAATCGGTTCGCGCGATTCCAGCGCCAAGTCTGCGGATGTCCCTCGTTGGGAAAGGAGGCATCAAGTTTGGACAGCCGATCAGCATCCAGAACTTGCGTCGATCCAGTATCCTCTCTGTGCAGTTCTCGGACGGTGGTGTCGTGAAAATTCCTTGTATCGATTTCGTTTCCGAAAGCAACAACGCCGCTGCTGGGGAGCCTTTCCATCGACTCGTACTCGGAGGCACCCGGCCGACGCGGATTCTCGTTCAAGCGACGCGCTCGCAGCGCCGAAGACGCACCGTCGGCTTCCGCGAAACCCTGGAGGGCACGTACAAGGAGATTTTCAAGCTCTTTGGTTTTGTCGTCGTCACGTATTCGTGCGCTGCGTACGTGATCAGCCATGTGTTTGGGTCGGTCGTGCTGCTTCCAGCGATGTACGTCGGCGTCTCGGTCGCTCTTACGGTGTTCCTGATCGAAGTTTTCCTTCCGGGGAAGATTGTTGCGACTCGGAAGATCGCGTCGCTCGAACTCGCGCTTAATGAAGATGAGTCGATCGGCAATTGGGAATTCTCGATTTTGGCGCTGGAGGCGTCCGAGTCGGAGCACATCAAGAGCTCAAAAGTGGCGGAGAACGAAGAGCTCGAGTCAAAGAAGGACGTGACTCTTGCTGCTGTCCCAAAGACCTTTCTCGTTGCTGAGAATGGCAATGCGGCGAAGGCGGCGGAGCGATACGAAGTGACGCTCGCCTGGCGCCAAGAAGTGCACGCCGACACCATCCTGACACTTCCGCAACTGCACTACGATACCATCAAAGCGTAAGTGGCAGCGCAGCCTCTGGTTGCATTGTTGTTTGTTTCTACGAGGGAAGTGCTAATTTCGTTTGATTGCTCGTGTGTTATGCAGGAACTACAAGCAGTACCTTCACAAGCACGACAAGCTGGGCCACCCAGTTTACTTTGAGAAAATTGGCTCCATCAACATCAAGCAGCTCCACAAATGCGGTATGTTTGTGTTGCGACGCTTTTTGATTTGAACTCACGTTTCCACAGACTTTTAACAGAACGTTCTTTGTGCATATGACTCACAACAGGAGTCACCCAAGATGATCTGTTTCGCCATTATTTATTCGCAATGGAGTTCACTCTCAAGTACGCAGCAAACCGCTTGTGTCCGTGCGAAGCATGTGCTGCGAGCGATACGCAGAAGCTCTGCATCGTCCTTGACGCGCGCGGCATTGGCATGAAGGACGTTGGCGGCGAAGCGTTCGAGTTCATTCGGCGGTGTACAAGCACGATGCAGAAGCACTACCCCCAGAAATCGTTCAAGATCTTCTTTGTGAACGTGCCGTCGTGGTTCGGCATGGCGTGGAAGGGCATCAAGCCGCTTCTGAACGAGACGACCCGTGCGAAGACGAACATCTTGTCGGAGAGCGACACCCCAGCAGCGTTGCTGGAGATTATTGATGCAGAGAACCTGCCTGTCGAGTACGGAGGCAAATGCGCCTGTGTCGGTGGCTGCGACGAAAACTCTACGTACCAGCGACTTCAGAAAGCTCTTGTGAGCAGCGTGCTTAAAAACGAGCTGTTTAATGCGGACGAGTTTGCCGGGGCTGCCGGGGCGACAGCGAATGACCAGACCACACCAGGCGACTCCAGCTCTTTCGTGTCCGATGCACAGAACAGGAAAGGAGGACCAGATGCTGCTGAGCTGAGCAAGTTGTGTCTTGTCCAAGACTCCGAGACATTGGCGAAGTCGATCCCTCCTGGGTCGTTCCGCGATGAGATTCTGAAAGCGGGCTTCTTGCTGAAGCGCTCGCTTCGACACAAGCACTTCAACCCGATTTGGCACCGGCGCTTCTTCGTCTTGCATCGTAAGTTCTGCTCAAGCGCTGTTCACATTGGTGTTTGTTTTGTTTCGTATTGTCGTGCGTTGTTGCTAAACTTGTCCCTCTCTCTCTCTCTCTTGATTCCAGCCGAGTCACTGCGCTTTGGCAAAGCCCCCGATGCGGAGATCTTTCAGATCGTGTCGTTCACGAGCGACACGGTGGTGAGAAAGACGAACAAGCAGAACAACAGCTTTGAGCTTATCACGCCGCTCATGGCACACAATGGCCACTCGCTGTTGCTCTACGCCCCCACGCCGCAACTGCTGAGCGAGTGGGTGGACGCAATCAGTGACGCCATCGCCAAGCTCGGACCGAATGGCACCTACCGCCCGCAGCCGATGATCCTGTCACCGACTCTCAGGTCCAGAGGGAGCAGTGACGACGAGAGGCCCGGCATGTCTGCTCAGGATTTGCAGACTTTGCACTGAAAACCAAGTATAGAGAAGTAAATAAATAGAGCCGCATGAGCGATGAAGGTCACGGGGTTTTGTGAAACTGCTCGCGTGTGTGTGTGTGTGTGTGTGTGTGTGTGTGGGCTCCCTCGAGGGTTTTGTATCGCATTTGCGCCGTTGACATTTCCGTCGATAGCGATACTACCTACCAGAGAGACAGCGAGAGAGAGAGAGAGAGAGAGAGAGAGAGAGAGCCTTGGTCGCTGCGTGTCTGTCGTCCATTACCACCGCCATCATGCAGCGCAATAGCAACAACCAAAGCGAGAAACGGGCGGCGCGCTCGTTCTGGCAAAAGTACCCCGAGGTGAGACTTTCGGCTTGATCTCAATTGGCTCGTGATGATGATAGAGATCGTCTAGGATTCTTACAATGACCACTATTTGTGCGAATTGATTTTCTCCAGAAAGAAGAGCTCAACCAGTACTGGTATTCGAAGGAGACGGTGCAGAAGCTCGCAGCGGAAGTGCTGGCGGAGACCTCGCAGCACGGCCGTGTGGCGTTCCTGTCCACTCCGAGCGTCTACTTTGCTGTCAAGAGCGACCAGTCGGCGCAAACCGAAGAGCTGGACTGCTTCCTCTTTGATGTGCGCTTCGCTTTGCTTTGCTGCTGCTGTTGATACGTCTCGGAAAGATCCCCGTAGCTCCTCAACTCACTCGCAAATTGGTTTTCCGTTCTCTTGCGCAGTTTGATGAGAAGTTCGCAACCGAGGGCAGCAACTTTGTCCCCTTCGACTTCAACAGACCAGAGAACATCCCGCGGGAGCTGCGCAAGTCGTTCGACTTTGTGATCATCGACCCGCCGTTCATCACGAGGGAGGTCTGGCAGCAGTACGCGCTCTCCGCCAGTCTGCTGCTGCGCTCGGAGAGCAGCAAGATCCTGCTCACGACTATCGGTATGAGGCGTGGGCTGCGAGGAGTTGCTCATGCGTGTACCACGCGAGTGCTGTGCTCATTGGCATATTAACTTCTTGAACTTACTACTTACTGCAGAGGAGAATGCGGCGATGATGCAGAGCCTGCTCGGGTGCGCGCCGCAGAAGTTCAAGCCGTCGATCCCGCACTTAGTCTACCAGTACGCGCTCTATACAAACTACGAATCAGCGCAGCTCTGTGCACTCAACCCGGAGCTTGAATGAAACATGACAAGAGTGCGAATTCTGCCTTTGGAGAGGATGTTTCATGAGATTGGTTTCCATTTTTACTTTTCCACTGGGAGCCCCAGGAATAGACCGACTCTGGTGGATGATGCAGCAACGGCAGGCGGTGGCCCCAACGCTCAAGCTCGCTCTCGCCTGAGAGAGTTGAAGAAGAGGCAACGAAGAACAAGAGACACGAGACCTGTAAGAGAAGCGACCGACCCCAAGGTATGCCACGCAGCAGATGCGAAGGCCTTGATCGAATATGAACTGTGTGCTCTCTCGCCTCACTTCACGGCCGATAGCTCACTTGTGCATTTGCGTGGCTCAGCACCGAAGACCTCCCGAGCACCAGCGCGTGCAGCAGCCATGATGTCCCTCACCAAGCTCCGCAAGAAGACGCTGGGCAGCAGCAGCAGCAGCAGTAGCAGTAGCCCAGACGCTGCTGCTACTGCTGGCGAGAGACCCACTTCTCCAAAAGCGACTACACCTCCCGTGTCTCCGCAGAAAGGCTCCAACATGTCCCCGAAGGTGAAGCCCATGGTCATTATCCCAGACGACGACGACGACGACGAGCTCAGGCAAAACGACCAGGCCTCCTCCTCCCAACCGCCCTCGCCCTCGCCCTCGTCTCCATCTTCAGCCTCTGCGGTGACACCTTCATCAGCTGTCGATGGTGCCGCCGTTCCTCGCGATTCCACGTCTTCCCCACGCGCGTCATCATCGCCGTCGACGACACCGAAAGCGCGCGGGTCGACGGACCGCCAGTCGCAGATGCGCGGCTTCTCCGTGGTCTCGTTCCGCATCAAGCAGCTCGTGTCGAAGGAGAAGCGCCGGTTCGAAGAGGGCGGCTTCAACCTCGACCTCACCTATGTCACGAACCGCCTGATTGCGTTCGGGTACCCGGCCGAGAGCCTCGAGGGCATCTACCGCAACCACTACAAGGACGTGTACAACTTCTTCGAGCAGCGCCACCTGGACCGCTACCGCATCTACAACCTCTGCTCGGAGCGCTCGTACGACCACGAGAAGTTCCACAACCGCGTCGCCGAGTTCCGCTTCGACGACCACTGCCCGCCGCCGCTGGCGCTCTTCCTGCCGTTCTGCCAGGACGTGGACGCGTGGCTGCAGGAACACCCGGAGAACGTCGCGGCGATCCACTGCAAGGCCGGCAAGGGCCGCACGGGCGTGATGATCTGCGCCTACCTGCTCTACACCGGCGCGTGGAAGACCGCGGGCGGCGCGATGGAGTTCTTCGGCGCCGCGCGCTCGCTCAAGTCGCAGGGCGTGACGATCCCGAGCCAGCGCCGGTTCATCGCGTATTTTGGTGAGATGTGTCGTCGAGCGCGCCAGCTCGAGTTTGCTGGAAGTGCCGATGGCAAACAGGGTGATGACAGCCGGAAGGACTCGGACGACGTCGATTCAGAAGATACTAACGACGACAGCGATGGCGACGATGAGACGAAGCGCGAGCGCCAGCTCACTGCCGCTGACTACAAGAGTATGTGGGAAGAATCCATCGAGGGGCGAGGCATCACCACGAAGCGACAGATGTTCCAGTGCCAGCCCAAAGCTCCAGCCTCCGCGCACCTGAAGCTGGTCAGCATCAAGCTCAGCGGCGTGTATTGCCAGAAGAAGCTCGACCCTCGCGTGCGCATTGAGTGCGGCCAGAAGAGCGACCGCGCACCAGCAGTCTACGATCTCAACGGACCTTTTAGTGGCGCATCTGCGACGGTGGCGAACTCATCGAACGAGCGAGACCTGGACGTCAGCTCCCAGGACGACTCGGAGCCGCAGCCACCACTGCCATCTCCGCCTCAAGGCGGCTCGTCCCCGTCGTCTCCTTCGAATGCGCGGGCGTCGATGGCTGCGTGCATGGACATGGAACTCCTGTGCGACCGCTGCGTGCTGTGGGACGAGGCGAAAGTGGTGCTGCGGAACCGGAATGGGACGAAGATCGGCCACTTTTGGTTCCACACGGCGTTTGTCAAGAGCAGTAGCAGTAGCAGTACTGCAGGTGGCGGCGCTGAGAAGCTGGAGTTAGTTTTGGCGAAGCACGAGATCGACAAAGTGGTGAAGGACGTCAAGCGCATGCATAAGAAGTACGCGCCGAGTTTTTCGGTCAAGCTGACGTTTGAGAGGGCGACCAGAGAGGAGATTGAAGCAGCCGAGTTCGCGCAGCGAGTCGCGGCGCTGAAAGTCGACACATCGCCCACTGGCGGCTCGTCTTTTACGAGCCGCTTTTCCTCGCCAGGCTCCATATCCCCTGGCAAGCTCAGGGCGTGGGCGAGCAGTCAAGACAAGCGCAGCGACGGGGCGATTTACCAGTTCTCGAACTCGAAGAAGATGTCGCCGTCGCCTCCAGACAAGGACGAGCGGCCTCGCGCGAACTCGGATCGCGGCGCGCAGCAACTCGGAGGAGACGCGGACGGCACACGAGTGCGAGGAGCTACGCGGGCAGAGGCAGAAAACGGTAGGACCAAACGCTTGGGCGAGGTTGAAGTGTTCTCGAAGGACGGCGAGGACGGCACGCGGCCGGTCGAGAGCGCGTCGTCGCCCAAATCGAGCGTCGGCGCATCGCCAAGGAACCAGAACCAGCTCACGCGGTTCTTCACGACGCGCAAGAGAGAGCCATGGGCTGGAGACTTGTAGCCATATCAACTTGGAGAGACTAAAATTAAGAGAGTCGGTTTTTACACATTCACAAAATATGAGAGTCTGTGTGGCTTGAATCATTTGCTTGTGCCACTTCTTAACTGTGTGGTTTGAATAGAAAACGTCACTGAACCAGTGTGCTTTCTTGACAAAGCGCACGGTTGGCTCTTAGTTTCTATTCAAAATATCAATACTGTATGCAAGTAAAATCCGTGCGGAAAGAAAGCCAGCAGCCAGATTGCCTCGTTGTCTTGCTCAAATATTTGGCCAGCTTTCGATTCCAAGACTCCCCTCATCACATTCTTCTTTACCCACAACGGCGCCATCATGGGGTTCTGTCTGTCCAAGTGCCTGCTGGACGGCGACATGACCCGCGAACTCGAAGACGAGCTGGACGACGCCAACAACCGCAGCTACATGCAGCAGAACGACCCCAGCGGCAACGGCGGCGGCGGCGGCGCGCCGTTCGCCACCACGTCGCTCCTCGCGGTGCGTTTTGTGCCGCGTGCTCTCTCTCAAACTTTGAATCGATACGTTCGCGTTCGCCCACGCGCGCTCGCACATTTATCAGCCGGCTTGCTCACTCCTGATGTGTTTATTGGTGCTCGCTAGGCGGACGAAGTGATGTGTCTGGACGCGATCGGCGAGGGACCCTTCGGCACGGTCTACGAAGGCCGGTACCGCGGCAGCACCGTTGCTGTGAAGAAAATGAAGATGACGGCGCTGCCCATGAAGCCAGGAGCGCGCGAGAACATGGAGATGGAACTCGAGGTCGAGGCCACGCGCATGGGAACGTACGTTCGCGTGTCTGCCTTGTCAATCCACTCACCCGTTGTCGCTCGCGCGTCCGGTCGTCGATCACTCACGCGCTTGACGCTTTCTGAACTGAGAGGCTAACATTAGTTACTTTTTCATCTTCTTGTGTTATGTCGTTTCTTTGCAGGCTGCGCCACCCCAACACGGTGCTGTTCATGGGCGCGTGCGTGCAGGGCGAGTACTTTTGCGTCGTGAGCGAGTACTGCACGCGCGGCTCGCTCTTTGATGTGCTGCACCCGCTCAAGTCCCCTCACAGACGCGGCATCGACAAGGCACCGCACTCGCGCAACGGCGCGGCCCCTCCATCCAGCGGTGGCGGCAACTACAATTCTTCCGACGGCAAGAAGAAAAAAGGTCTCAAGTGGAGTCTGCAGCTACGACTCGCGCTCGGCGCCGCCAAGGGTCTTCTCTACCTGCACAGCGCTGACCCGCCACTTGTCCACGGTCAGCTGAAGAGCTCCAACATCCTCGTGGACGACTCGTGGAACGCCAAGCTAGCTGATTTCGGTACGCGCCGGGTTGCTGACGCGATGGGCTTTGATAGGTCGAGACTCGAGAGCATGGATGCGAGCGCCGGGTTGCTGCGATGGACTGCACCAGAGCTTCTCAAGCATGGCGAGGAGCGCGTGCTCAAGGGCAACGTGTCGGCTGGGAACCTGGTTCCACAAGCCGTGGACGTGTACAGTTTCGGCATGGTGCTCTGGGAGCTCACGACAGGCGAGATCCCATACGCCGAGATGCAGAGCAACCGCGAGATCCGCGAGTACGTGCTCTCGGGCTGCCGTCCGGTGATGAAGCCCGGCCAGTCCAACATCCAGTGGGGCGAGCTGATCACGCGCTGCTGGTCGCACAACCCGAGCCGACGGCCCACGGCAGCGGAGATCGTCACGACGCTCGAGAGTATTAATAAGACAGCGGCGAAGGTGAAGAAAGCCATCGGCGTCCTCAATAGCGACCGCACAGAGTACCGCTTCGACCCCAACAAACCGCACTCGCGAACAAACGGAGGGACCAAGTTCAAGAAGAACGTGCGGCTCGGCGCATCGTGAGTTTAGCCAGTCGCCTTGTAAGATAGAGAGAGAAATTAGAGGCGAGCGAAGCCGTGGAATCAGGTCGCGTCTTTATGAAGAGACAGCGAGAAGCGCGACCGAGGTCGTCGTCATTAACTGTGCATCCCCACCATCTTTAATATCACCACTACCATCCCCTGTGACGTGTGCATCGTTTCACAAATAGCAAGCCTGGGTCTACAGTTGAGCATGCTGAATACATCACTCACTGCTGTTTTGTCCTTGGAACTCGTCGCGCAGCATGATGGAGATCCGACGCGTGCGGTTGACTGGGAATTCGTTGCGAAATACCTGCACGCCGGGCAGGATCTCGTGCGTGTAGTGGTAGCGCACGCGGGCCCTAGACGCAAACACGGATATGGCCAATCAGCGCCAGTGTCAGTGACTTATCCACGAAACACTGTGCGGAAATCACAGCCTTGCCTTACGTCATCATGTAGAACGAGCGCCGCGGGAGGTACGCGTCGATGACGGACTCGCCGTGCTCTTCCTTGAAGCGCATGATGCTTGGGGATAGCAGACTCACACCCGCCACCACGCGTCCAGAGAACTACACGCATTGATATCAAGTCAGTATCCATCGTTGTTGAAGAGCTTGATGGCTTTGTTACAAACCTTGATGGAATCCACGTGGGGCTTAATGTAGCCGTCCTCAGCGAGATCGATGACGTGAACAGCAGGGAAATAGTTCAGGCCCTGCGGCAGAATCGGAGCTGCTCGGATGCGGTCAAAAATGCGCTTCGTCTCTGCGAAAGATGCATGAGACCCACATGTGTGAGTCTCAATGGACGAGCATTCACGTACACTTGTACTGCTACTGTTGCCACGAATCAGACGGACGCACCTGTGCTCCACCGCGACCGCTCCATCTCCTTGAACTTGACGATGACCTGGTCCCAGTGGTCTTCCTCGTAGCGCCGGCGCTTGAGGATCTTCATGCACTCGTCCGCGACGATCTGCTCTTCGTCCTCGGTGATGATGTCCTCCATCACGCGCAGGTCGCTCTCGCGCACCAGCGGGTCTGTGCAGCGCGACGCATCGATGTTCTTGACGTCACTCCAGAGCGCATGAGGAGCGCATGCTGCTGCCGTATTTGCTGCTGCTGTCGCTGCCTCAGTCGATAGGAGGCGGGAGCAGCATAGGCGGCGCACAGGAGACCGGCGAAGCAGCAGCATCTTCGCTCGGCGCATTCGTCTCTTGGAGTAAAATGGAAATGCGCTCAAGAGACAAGCAGCCTCAATTTGCCGTCAGTCGCGTGTCAAATCCCGCGACCCCTTCTAAAACGATCAGCCAATTAGAGAGGTGTTATGTGTTTGAGTGCCAAGAAGACACTTTTGGTTGGCACACGACAGCGGAATGGCTGCGACCACATTGGCGACGTTCGACACGGCGGAGACGGCGGACTGCGTGGAGGCGTGTCCTGTGCGGGGCTTCGAGCGCTCGCTGGTGGTCGCAACGTACCAGCTGCACAAGACGAGCGCCGAAGCGGATGCGGCGCCAGACGCTGAGCCCGCGGGGGACCGGCGCTGCGGGACGCTGCAACACTTCCGCCTGCAGCACGAGGACGACGGCGAGAGTGTGAGCGTCACGAAAGCCGAGGAGCTCGAGACGTCCAGCGGCGTTTTCGACATCAAGTGGTCCTCTCATGCGCTGAACAACAAGGCTTTGCTGGCTTCCGCGACGGCAGGAGGGACGCTGGAGCTCTACGAGCTCGTTGGGATGGAGAGCGATGGCGTGCACAGCCTGCAGCACACGGGTATCACGTCCGAGGGTGATCCGAGCTCCATGTGCTTGTCGCTGGACTGGAGCAACCGTGTGATCCCGAATCAGGAGCCAGCGATCTGCGTCAGTCACTCGGACGGGTGCGTTATCATCGATTCGATTGTGTTTGTCGTGGCATGCGTAATTGTGCTTGATTTTCTCTGCCGGTTGAGAGAGAACTAACATAACTGCTTGACATGTCAACCTCATCAGTGCGCTCTCGGTCTGGAATGTGTCTCAGAGCGGCGTCTCTTCGAGTGCAAAGGTACGCAAAATCGTCACTCGTCATTATTTACGGACCTATGCAAAGAGAACGTGTCTAACTCCTTGAGATGATGAACGAAATGCGTGTTTCTCGCGTGCAGTGGCAAGCGCACGACCTGTTCGGCTCGCCCATCGAGGCGTGGATCGTCGTGTTCAACTGCCACGACCCGAACGTGCTTTTCTCAGGCGCGGACGATGCGACGCTGAAGGGCTGGGACCTGCGCATGGGCAACGACGACAGCTCGTTCTCGCCGATCTTCAAGAACGCGCGCGCGCACTCGATGGGCGTGTGCAGCATCCAGTTCCACCCGCACGACGAGCATCTCGTCGCAGTCGGCAGCTACGACGAGCACGTGAGTCTCTGGGACCCGCGCAACATGAAGGCGCCACTGTCGCTATTTGGCACTGGCGGCGGGGTCTGGCGGCTGAAGTGGCACCCGCAGGCGAGCAGAAAAGTGCGATACTTTGCTCTCATCTGAGACCTACTGCTGGAGGATGGATGAGAGTGACACACTGACAGAATCTGACTGTTACGCATGTTTGTAATTTTATGTAAAGGAGTATCTCTTGGCGGCGTGCATGCACAACGGCTTCCAGGTGCTCAAGACCGGCGGCGCAGACAAGAGCAGCACGTTGACGCAGGCGCTGCGCTACGACCGGCACGAGTCGCTGGCGTACGGGGTCGACTGGTGGCGCGACGCGGCGTCGCTGGCGTCCGCGGCGCCGGTGGTCGGCAGTTGCTCCTTCTACGACCGCGTCTTCCACGTCTGGCGCCAGTCGCTGCAGCCCGCCTGCTGCTGCTGACAGAACGCGACCCGCGCGCACACTTTGGCATAACATGGATGAAATCTTCAAGTTGCGTTAGAAAATTTGCTTTTTTTGCCAATTTCTGCCACGACGAAGTTTATAATTCTTGAGCTGACGCTGTGCAGTTTCTGCGCCGATTGGACTGTCACATGCGAGTTTCGACCAATCACCGGCCCCAAATCATGCAGCGGCACTTGGGGTTGCAGTGCAGCGTGACGTCTCGTCGCTCTGCTCGGGGGCGAATCTGAAGAAGCATCGAAGAATCTGGGCCATCGTGCGTGGGTGGAAGTGATGACGCTCGCCCCTGCGTGTTCTCACTCGTCATTCTCAAACACGCCACTTGAGCCACAAGCGCACCAACAACAACCACTTCAACAAGCAACAGCAACTGCAATCCTGAAGATGCCGATCGCCGTGCACGCCCACATGTCCGCCTCGGCCAGACCCCCCGCCACCAGTTCCGCCATCTCGAAAGCCGGCGGCGCGTCCAGGATGATCCCCAAAGGCACGCTGCCGGTCGTCATCCCGCTCGTGGTGGGCTCGCTGGCGTTCGCCGAGTTTGCGCACGAGTACGAGCGGGAGCGCCGTGAGCGCGCGAAGGCGGCGTCGTCGGCGCAGGACGAGGAGGCGCAACACGCGCACGCGCTGCACGACCACATCCTGTCTCCGTGGAAAGGAGCGCGATAAGTAGCACAACACGCAGCAACAAGCGCCAGTCCACCCACTTTGCATGAAGAACATCAAACCGTCTAATCCCAAGAAGTATTAATTATCCACAGCACACATCTTTACAATCGTCAGCTCAAACGCTCAGCGAGCATATTCGTTTCAGACAACAATTTTATTAGGCGTCTCAGCCATGCAGTATATGTTGAAGGCGAAAATTATCAGAATGAATGGCGGTGCGCTCAGTGGTGTGAAGAATACCAAGCCAAAGAGAAGAAGGCCTCTTGAATCGCATATTCTGTGCTCATACGGTTCTTATTTCCGCTCGCTTTTGATACGAGTTTCGCTTAAAAGATGATCTGTAATGGCATACAGAGTGCAAATCTTTAGATAAGCACCCGCCCACAAGCGCATCGAGTGGCTGGTGCTGGTTGCTACTTGAGGGTTGTGGGAAAAGAAGAAGCTGCGAGGCAGATAAGCAAAGTTGCTACATAAGGGCTTGTCAGGTGAATGCATGCGGAGGGGTGTCTCGCTCTCCAGTCTCTGCAACTAACCCCTGACCAGGGTGAGCTGTGTAGAGGGTATTCTTAGCTATACATAGCAAAACCTTTGGCAAATACCGAAATGTATCACATTCACCAGAGGCATCCAACAACATTTGGGCACATTTGTAACCGCGATCAAAACCTTGCTCTGCGGGTTGCAAACGAAAACCCCGCTATTGAAAACAACTCATGAATTACGTATTTTTATCCACGGATTATCCGAAAAGACCACAAATTTGTCCGAGGGTGTTTTTGTCAAATGCCACCCGTCCTGTCAGTGGCCAGTCATCGATCGCACTTTCTTGTGGGCGTGGAGGTCACACAAGCGAACGCGCAGCCCGCCGGAAGCACGGAAGCCAACACGCAGCGCCACACACCAGCGCGATCGATCGCCTCGGATTTGCTCTCGTTGAAGTGAGCGCGTCGCCGCCTGTCAGTCCCTTTGCGATGGTCGACGTCCAGCGCCCAGGCAGCACGCACGCGGCCCAGCAGCAGCGCGCCGCCGCTCCTAACAGCGACGGATCGTCCGCGCCACCAGCCATGACCTCTGCTCGCTCCGCGGCGATGCGAACCACCACGCCGTCCCCTTCGACGTCGTCTGCGTCCTCGGTCCACGGAGACGACAACTACGGCGGTCAATACCGATCGTCGCTTAAAGACGACGACATGACCGAGGGCGAAGAGAGCTTGTACGGCGGCTCCATTTCGTCGCCGTACTTTTACGGGCAGCAATCGGGCAGCACGCTCAACCCACAGCAGCAACAGCGCGACGACGAAGAGCTCTTCGCGTCGTACACGAGCACGCCGCAGCAAGAGCTGGACGAGCAAATGCGCACGAGCACCTGGGACTACTACTACCCGCCGCTCTCTAACGCACCTGCCGCCACCTCCGCGCCACCTTCGTCCTCGGCCGCTACCCCCTCTGCTCCGACTGTAGCTGGGTCCGCTCCAAAACAGATGTCACGCCATCCGCAACAGCTGCCTTCTCGGTTCCCCCAGGACCCGCAGAACCCGCACGGCAACCCGCAGTCCAACCTGTCGGGCCTGCGCTACCCAGCAGCCACAAGCGCGTTCCCAGCCTCGTCGCTGTCCACGACTATGTCCACTGTCACTAGCAGCAGTAGTAACGTAATCAACCGGCAGGGAGTCAAACGCCCTCTCGAGCGAGTCGCGGCGAGCAGTCCGATGGCATCGCCCACTGTGTCAATTGCCAGCTCTATGATCGCCATGCGCAACATCCCGGACGCGCTCGACCTCTCGCACACTGCCAACAAAGCGCTTCTGGCGCACCCGAGCGTAGCCAAGACCGCGAGCAGCACTTTCGCGCCTAACACCATCAACATCAGCACGAACTCGATCAACCTGAGCGCCTCGAGTGCGGCTCCAACTGCCAGCAGCACGGTCACCACTACCACGAAGGTGACCAGCGTGCGCAAGGTGAAGAAAGAGACGACCGATGACGATGACCCCGACGCGTTGCTCGGTCCAGCGGCAAAGAAGACCAAAGTGTCGCGCGAACGGCAGCTCAAGATCAACGCTGCGTCGCGCCGGTGCCGCAAGAAACAAAAGGTACGAGCAGAGGCACGTTGCTTACTCACACACCGTACACATTTGGGGAAGTCCTAATGCCTTATATGACTACTACGCTATAGCTGGAGCTTCAGTTCCTGCGCATGCACGTTGTCGATCTTCAGAATGCGCTGAAAGAACAAGTGAGTCAACTCGCTGCTGTGCCTGGCCAGCAGATCCGAGCAGCGCGCCTTGGGCAGTTTCTCGACGACAGCATTCACAAAGTGGAAGAGATGAGTTCTGGCGGCCGCCCGATGACGCCTGCGAATGGCAATAGCAAGTCGCTTGGTGGCGCCGAGAGCGATGCGTTCAAGTCCAAATCTGGAGACGAGCGCAGCGGAGACGACACAGACGGACTGTCGGCAGGAAGCGACCGCGTGAGCAAGATCGAGGTGGACGACGTCCGCGGTGTCCACGCGATTGATCCGATGGTAATGGATGCGCTTTTTTTTCTTTTTTTTCAGAATACCCCCGCATTCAGGACTTACAGTGACGTTGTGTATCTCCTTTGTGTCTTTGCAGACGGGCTACTTCCTGAGCGACGAGCGCAAGAAGACGCTGCTCAACATCGCATCCTTCGTGCGCGTGAACATGAGTCTGGAGAGCCGCAGCTTCTCGCCCGAAGTGATCTCGTGCCTTCCAATTGAGATGGACGGCTGGCAGCTGCGTCTATCAATCACCGAGAAGAACTACACGATCCACAACTGCAAGTTCTTTCCGTGCAACCTCGTGGACATGTACGACTTCTGCTGGGAGACGAACGTCTCGCAGAAGATCAGCATCAAGCAGGGCAAGAAGCACTACTCGGTGGTGACGCCGCTGGACAACGATGTGGCGCACGTGTACTCGAAGACGATCGGCAAGTGGTCGCTCTCGGTGCACGGCGTGCCCAACGTGAGCTACAACAGTCTGGTGTGCCGGAGGTACGAGCCGGACCAGCACCGCGCGATCATCTGCCAGCAGAGCGTGCTGGAGGAGCGCGACTTTGAGGACGAGTCGACGCTGCCGTGGCTCTTCAAGCGCTGGGTGGTCTTCCAGCCGCACGTGGTGGACGGCGTGCAGGGGACGCTCGTGGAGGCGTTCCGCACCGCCAGCTACGCGACGGGCAAGCTCATCTACAAGGAGAACAACACGTACGACAGCTTCTGCGAGCACCTCATCCGACGCTACGCCGAGTCCAATTCGCTGCTGGAGCGCATGATGGCGCGCGACAAGCGCTTCCAGCACGTGGCGGCGATCGAAGTGGGCAGCGTGAGCGAGCTGGACATCGACTACGAGGAGACCGCGTCCGACCGCATGGTGAAGGACCTGCTGCTGTTTTAACTTGAGTTTGGCTTTGGACGATGATGGATTTTGTTTTGATTTTGTATCCAGAGAGTCTATTTAAGAAAGATATTGTGTGTTTGTGTTTGTCTACCCTAAACGTACAAGTGTTTGTTTCGCGCCTTGCGCGGAGTGTTCCATGTCACGTCGAACGGTCTCGGGAGCTCGCGGAGCGCCAGCGCCTCGTCTGTGAGCTGGTCCTCCTCTTCCAGGTCGGCCGAGAAGTACGTCTCTTCGTCCTCGTCCAGCAGGCTCTTGTTCGCTTGCTCGTCCTCCTCCTCTTCCGACTCGTCCACGTCGCCAGGGAACTCGTAGTCCACGATCTCTTCGTCCACGAACGCGTCGTGGCTGCTCTCGTCCAGCTCAGCGGCAGCGTTGGCTTCGTCCAGCTCCGCCTGCTTCTTGGCGGACGCGCGCGTGGCCTTCTTCACGGCCTTGACGCGCTTTTCCTTGCGCTTCGCCCGCGCGGTCTCCAGGAACACGTCGTCACCCGTGGGCGGACGACGGCTCTTCATGCCGGACACGTGCGCGTGCAGCAGGTCCACCACCTGCGCAGCTTCCAAGAACGACTCGAAGCGGAACTCCATGCGACCGTTGGTGATGAGCACGCCAGAGGGCACGCTGGCCGACACCTTCATCGACAGACCACCCTTCTCCAGGATGCGGTTCGCCTCCTCCATGAGATCCCCCACGCGCGTGCCGAACGGAACGTCCTGGATCGAAATGGACGTGCGCTCCTCCGGCGTGGACGAGAACACGGGGCGGTACTCCTTCCATCCGCCCATCATGACGCCGAAGATCTGTAGCGCGCGCTGCAACGCCCGCTCGCGTCCGCTGTCGGTCGCGAACTCCACGAGCGCCTGGTACGGCGTCTTGTGGTCGGACGCGATCACGTGCGTCTTCTTGCGCGGGGTTTTGAGCTCCTTCACCTTGCCGCCGCCGCGCGATTTCTTCTTCGCGCCGTCCTCGCCTTCGTCGCCAAAGTCGTTGTCGAGCTCCGCCAGATAGTCCAGGTTCTCGTCGCCCTCGTGGCGTCCCGAGTCCGCGTCCTCCGGAGGGCCGTTCACAGGCGTCGAGAAGAACACGAAGCGCTTCACTTCGCCAACGTGCTCCAGCGCTTCGCGCAGGTGCTTCTCAGTGACGCCGTGCGGAAGGTTTCGGTAGAACACGCTGCGGCTTGGCTGCCACGCGGCCTCGAGACGTTCGCGGCCTTCGTCGTTCAAGGCTTCGACCGCCGCGCGCTCGCGGATGAGCTTGTGCGAGTGGCGGAGCTTCACTCTGCAGATCGTCAGCGTCTCGACCGACAGGTGGTGAAACGTTTCTTCAAACAGCGGCATGATCGCGTCGGCGCAGCGAGGTCCGAGTGTCTTGCGCGCGTCGTCGAGGAACGTCTGGCCAAAGGTCGTGCGGTTCGGGCGCCACGCGAGCTTGTACTTGAGGAAGCGGCTGAAGAACATGTGGTACTGGCGGTCGTCCAGCACGGACACGATGTTCCACGCGGTCGTGATCACCTTCTCGCGCATCTCGGGCGAGAGCTTGGTCGAGACCGAGTGCATCGGGTCCACTTCGTCGATGTCGTGGATCAGGATGTGCGCCACGCGCATGCGCGACTCGAGAAGTGCGCGCAGGATGGCTTCGTGGCGCAAGCGATGGTGCTGCAGCGCGTTGGTGGCCAGCTCCGACTCGAAGTCTTCGTACGTCGCGTTGTTGCCCGACAGGAACGGCACGAGCTTGGAGAGCACGGCTTCGTGGTACTGCTCCGGGAACGCGGTCTGGATGTTGCAGACCATCTCTTGGAAGATCTTGCGGTGCAGCTTGGACGTCTTCACGGACGCCAGCATCGCGATGAGCATCTTGGAGATCGTCTCGTTCGTCAGCTCGGACTTCATGAACTCGATCAGCTCCTCGGTCTGCGCAACCAGCATGCGGAAGTCGATGCGGTCGTTCTCGAGGTTGAACTCTTCCCACTCGGCGTCCACGGCATCGACGTCGTAGAGGACAGAGGCAGGTGGGAGCTTCTCGAGCCCCATCATCTCCGCAAAGTGGCTATAGCCTTCGATGTCGAGCACCTTTCGAAAATCATTCTTCACCTGCCAGAGACTGGACTTCGCGCCGCGGTGGTGGCCTGGGGACGGGCGTTGCACGAGCTTGAGCGAGTTCAAGCACGCCAAGCGGCAGTAGCAGAAGACGATGCCAACGAACCTAGGGTCGGCCACGAGATCTGGGTGCAAGCCCATGATCTCAGGCACAAGCAGCTCGTTGCTCTCTTCCGGTTCACTCGCACTGACGTCTGCGCTCGACGACTCGATGGACTTGCGCGACTCCAGCTCCAGCTTCTCAATCACGTCGTCCTTGCCATGCAAGAACGCAAGCATGTACTCATACTCCTTCGAGTGGTTAGGACCGAAACGCGTCTCCAGCGAGCGGAGAAACTGCTTGCGCGATAGCGACGTCACGCGTGGAAGAGTGGCGTATTGCGCAATGCGGTGGATGACCTTGCCGATGTCGAGTTCCGTCATGGAATGGCGCAGAATGGCAAGAATTCGCTCGGCCTTCGCGGTTGCTTCGTCACGAGATTCTTCTCGGATCTCGCCGTCGTTGTCGCCGCCTTCGCTGCCTTCAAAGATCGGGTACCCGATGCGCTGCGCAGTGAAGTCAATGTCGTGCAGCGCGTGCTCGCCATTCAGCAGCTCGGATCCTTCCAGAAACGGCGTCATGTCACCGTCGTCCTCAACACCGATTTCCCAGCTGCCACCATTAACATTGGGGACCGACGAACGGCCAATTCCGTTCAGCGGAGCATCTTTGCTGTCCGTGTTGGCCTCGTCGCCTGCGTCCGACTGCTGCCGCCACTTCTGCGGATCCGCGGCGTCGCTGAAGGCGCGCACAAGCAGTTGCGAGCGCTGGTGGTGCAGGAGCTGCTGCTGCTGCTGGCGGTGGAAGCGTCGGCCATTGGCGATTGTCGCGCTTGAGCCCGAGCCGCTGGTGACGATGCGTGCGTGCAGCTGCACGAGCGAGTGCTTGAGAGGACGCAGCGGCCGCATGGAGCTAGGCTGGCTGGGAGGATTGCTGCAATTGCTCTTGCACAAATGAGCCGCTGGCGATGTGCGAGTGAGGAATTGGTTGGCGCAAATCGAAACGACCTCTCTAAACGCATGACATGCTGTTGCGTAGGCTAGGGTGATGAAGGGTGAGGCTCCGTGTAAATACAAAAGTAATCATTTCTATACCGTCGTTTCTATCTCTAACCGCAGTTTCTATTTCTAACTGCAGCTTTTCTTTTCTTTTTGAAACGTCACCAGCAGAAATACAGAAATACAGAAATGACGAAACCAACGAACGACTACATCGGCAAGCCGCCAAGCAGCAGCAGCAACAGCAGCGCGTGGATAAAGCGACGCCATACAGACAGACCGAGAGGATGTCCGCTGCGCCGCACGAGGGCGACGCCAACAAGCTCAACCGCGAGCTGCTGCGCTGGATCCAGAGCCTCGACCTCGCGTACTCCATCAAGAACGTCAAGCGGTGAGAGTTTGTTTGCACATCCGGATGAATGAGCGACGGGAGGAAGGGGTCTCACTGTTCATGTTTGCTGCACCCATCTGCCTTCCGCCAACAGGGACTTCTCCAATGGATTTCTGGTCGCGGAGATCATGTCGCGGTACTACGACAAGGACATCAGCATGCACTCGTACGATAACGGCATCGGCATTAAGGTGAAGAAAGACAACTGGGACCAGCTGCTCAAGCTCTTCGGCAAGTTCCCGGACCTGGACCCGCTCACTGCGAAGGCGGATATCGACGCGATCATCCACTGCCGGAACGGCGCGGTGGTCGGCTTCCTCATCAAGCTGCACCAGTGCTTAACCAAACGGACGATCCAGCCAACTTCGATGCCGTCGCAGCAGCCTGGAGCAACAGGTGGAGCTGGCTTGAACGTACCCATCGCGAAATCCGTAGACAGCGTAGAGGGCATGCCACCGTACGCAAAGCCCACCGGCTCGGCACTCATTCGGGAGAAGATGCGAGACCCAGACATCGCTGAGATCAACGACGAGACGCAGATCAACCACAAGGTGCGCACCATTCACAACCAGCACGAAGAGACGTTACAGCTCGAGCGACTGATGACAGACACACCGGAGCGATATCCGTCGCTGCGCAGCGCGAGCAAAAACACGGTGCTGCGCGGAGCGACCAAGCCCGTGCGCAATGACGACACCCCAGCACTCATGACGCAGCACGTGGTGAAAGAAGTGCAGATCAAATCGATGAACGAGAAGAGCTTGGAGAAGCTTCGTGTCACGCGCGAGGCGAAAGAGAACGAAGCCTTGGGAGGGTCAGCTTATAGCAACAGCTCCGGTGCCTCGTTTGATTCCCATGGAGGCCGAGGCGGATTCAGCAATGGAGTAGGTGGAGGAGGCAGTAGCACTGCCGACCTCGTGCAGAAACGGAAGCCGCTGGACCTCTTGAACGAGGTTGTGGCGCGCAAGCTGTCGTCAGCGGGACTCGCGTCGAAATTGGAGCAGCGAGGGAAAGACAAGTTCGAAAGCTTTATTGATGCGATTCACGATGGCCGGCAGTTTACCGACTTGGAAAGCGCAGATGTCCTTGCAGATCTTGTGGACGAAGCCGGTCTTCTTACAGTGGCGTTTCTAGATTTCCCGAAAGAATTTTGGAAATTCATTGGACTCGTGTACCCGCTGCTAACCGAAAATGACGAAGATCATGTTCTGTTCCAGTCGACGCTGGAGGTTTTGACGAACGCCGGTCGCCAGTGCGTCAAGCGAGACAGCACGACCGCCACGTTGCTGATGACCGAGAGCATTCTTCCAAAAATCATCCAGGACCTTCGCGGAAATGCTACCAAGCGCGCACCGCTACTCCAGATCGTGTACTCGTTTGTTCCAGATTCGGTCCTCGCGCACATCCAGACAATCAAACGGATTCGAGAAGGGCTGCCGGACGACATCCCCGTGTTTATCCACGCGCTCTCGATTTTGCTGTACATGGAGAACGACTTGGACGACACATTGGTGGATCTGTACCATTACTACTGCTGCATCGGACTTGAGACGTCGTGTGAAAAGCTGCGAGCAGCGTGCTTGTCGATGCTCGTGCCCTTTCTGTCGTACGATGTGTCTTTAGTGATAGACTTGCTACCCCGCCTGACGCAGTTTTCGCCCCGGCACGCGTGGTGGGAGGTGAAGGCGCAGCTTCTGATCGCCGCATCTTCTTTTCTCCACAGTGCCTCTGGTTTACCAGCACAAGAAAGCGATCGAGATATGACGGACCAGATTGAGCTGGCACTGACTATTGTCGAGCGCGAATTCCATCCATTGGCGAATCTCAATCTCCGGCGCATCGGCTTGGCGTATTTGGCGAAAAACCTGTCCAGCTATCAGGAGTTTGTGCCTCTGTACGTCGACGTGCTGTTCAGCTTACCATCAGGAATTCGCCTGCTCATGCTTCGCGCGACGCAGCCAGAGCAGCAGCAGATGCATCACGATCCATACGGCAGTGAAGAAAATCTCGACGAGCTGCTGACAAGGAAAGAGCTACCGATCCGAGGAACGTCTGGCGCTCGATATCAGCTCATGCAATTGCCAACACACTGGGATTCTGTCGCTGTCGCCAAGCAGATCTTCTACGAGTGGAAGGGGCAGGACCACGCAGACTTCGAAGTGATTCACGTCCTGCACAGGTGCTTCGAGCAGGTGCACGTCACGGGGAAGAGCGAGCAAGCCGCGATGCTGTACGACCAGATGAAAGGGTTTGTCGTGCTGGGTCTTTTGGACGCGGGAGGTTGCGCTCTCGTAGCTCAGCTGGTTCTTGATGTGCTCGCGTCGTCGCCGACTATTGCCGACGAAGTCTTCCAGCACGACGTTCTGGTCGAGTGCCTGCAGAAATTAGTGACAAAGAACGTCGACGACATTCGGCAACAAGCTGCTGTGAAGATGCTTCACGACGCTGGCACGATCGACGCAGGGTGCGCCAAGAGCGTTCGGCACTGCGTGCGGACGCTTCGCTCTTTGTGCGACACACAGACGTTTAACGCGTCACTCTTTGCGGTTGCGCTTGACATTGGCACCTAATAATGTGGTGCGATTGATTAATGTTACATGGGAGCTTTTGAGCCGCAGTAAAAGAAAGAACCACAGCTTCTTTCTTATTGGATCATTCTGTGCGTCACATTTGAATCAGCACCCCTCTTGTTGACACACTCGCACAAGCGAGTGATACATGTATCAGGATTTGTTTGGAAGCCTTTCCTGCGACTGGCTGCTGAAGGCGATGACAAAGAATAAGGTGACGAGCGACGTCCCTGTCTGAACGGTGCTCGAACCTTGTTGGTGTTCATCTTTGGCCAGCAATATGATCCTGCTCTCGCCAAGAATGCACTCAAATGCAGGTGTCAACCATTGTTAATGGCTGGCGGTCTGCCGAGTAACTTGTGTCGCTTTGTTTCCGCACGGACCACCATGTTCGTGGTCCTTGGACCGTTTCAGAGCTTCCTCTATCTTCTGATGTTGAAGTTGACTGACATCAGCGATTTTAATAGTGAGAGTGCAAACTGGATCCTCTGAAAAATAATATTTCGAACCTGGTCGCTTCGCAACATACACTTTGGAAAGAAGCCATTTCTCCTTCCAACTGCACTTTCAGTGACTTGATGATGGCGGGGGAGGGCACACGCACACGATGGAGATGGCCTGACAAGCAAATCAGTCGCTCACACATAAGCGCAAGCTTTCGTTGGCCGACATGGGTGTCTGTGGACAAGAGACGATGAAGTCAGGCAAATGGCCAATGACGTATTCACGCAAAGCAAGAGACCAAAATGCTAATGACAATTGTTAAGATTTTAAATAAAACACCTTACCTACTTACTTCCACTACCATATTCAGCCCAACTCAACTCAACTCACCCCACCACAGCACCACACCGAGCCACGGGCGGGTCTTCTCTCACATAGACCACGCACTCAGCCATCCACACGCCTTACTCGAAGGCCACCCACCGATGCAGCTCACATGCTCGCCATGCTCACGTAGTCGCTCGACGGCGGCTGGAGCGGCGGGTACGCGTAGTGCGCGCTGCGCAGGTACGAGTGGTGGTGCGGGTGGCTCATGGCGTGCACGAAGCCCTGGTCGTCGCTCCTGTGGTGCTGGTTCTCTAGCGAAGGAAGAAAGTTGTCGATCCAGTCGAGGGACTCCATCTCGTAGCTCGCCGCGTGGCTGGCGCTGCTGCTGGCGCTGCTGTAGCTAGCAGCGTGGGTGTGGTGCGTGTGGGCGTGGTGGGCGTGATGGTAGTATCGATGCGCCGCTTCTACATCATGTTGAGCAAGTATCATATCCATGTCAGTGGGGGAGGGATAGGACGCGCTGCATTTACCCAACTTACTGCGCGGTACCATGATTGCCATGTCCTCCGCCGCCTTGAGGTACGCGCCACCGAAGGTCGCCACTTCAATACGCTTCATGGTCATCCCCGCCGGCGCGTGCATAGGTCGGCGTGCGGCAGTCGGCGTCTTGAAGCTGAGCTGCGCCGACTTCTTGCGCGCGATGCGCCACGCGAGCTCGGGCTGGTCGCGCAGGAAGAACTCGTTCGAGAACGTGCACACGACCGCCTTGGACTTGGTCCACTTCTTGAAGTTGAAGTAGTTGAGCTGGCGCTGGAAGCTTGTGTACTTGCGGTGCTTAAAGTACTTGGGCAGCACGTAGTCCATCATGCTCTCCATGTCGTGGATTTCGAACGCGCGGCCGTTGGGCGTCCAACGCAGGATCTCGTCGCTCTCGAGGTCCAGCATCTTGCGCAGGTTCTTGAGGAACGGTGCCACCTCCTTGGACTTGTGCGCGTCGCCCGAGGCGGCGGCGTCAGCGGACGCTAGCGAGGCGACCGGCTTCTCCATGCGATTGGTCATGAAGTTGAGGCTCATGCTGGCTGGTGGGACGTTGAAGTGGCGGGCGAGAGTGATGGTCCGGTTTTGACGTCTGCTTATGGACTTGAGAGGACGACGATGGACGGACGCAATGCAGCGCAAAACGATAAATGAGGCGTCTGGGGTTGCTCCAAATGTGTGTGTGTGTGTGTTCGAGAGAAGCGGCGGCGATCTCGAGAGCTCTTGGGTGGCGCCGAGCGCCATTTTCCTTCTTCATTTGGGTGCGAGTGAGATGCTGATGCTGGTTTCCCGCACGGGAGCCAAAATGGGGATGGGCGTCTCGCCTGCAGGAGAACAAAGCGACTTGCACCAGAGGGATGCGCCTGAGAAACAAGCGCTTTTGACCGCTGCGGTCAGCCGCGATGCACACGCACACAACCAACACTGGCAGTTTCATCGGGGCTCAGTTGAGCACCATGTGAAACTGCCAGACTCGGCCAAACCCAAGGACCAAACAACATACTACGTACACCTTTAGAAACGCGCTCTCAATGGTCCTCGGAGCGTGCGCTGGTTATCGATCTGCTGTGCTGGAAGTGTCAGCGGCAACCACGCGACGGCAAAAGCTGGTATCGACTGGTCGCCACTGCGGCATTCGAGATCGAAGCTCGCCGAGTTTTCCTTCTTCCGACATACTGTACTAGTTCCAGGGTTTCGCTTTCTCAAATGTTAACTCCGGTTATAATCAGGCTGATGGCATGCTTCGAAATTTTGGCCCGAGACGAGTCGTACCGTACCGTATTGTACGGAGCGAAACTGGGGTGGCTGCTGGCACGCACGCCACTCGCTCGGATTCGCTTTCTCTCGCGCACGAGGAGAACCTACAGGCTCCACCCTGTCTGTCTGTCTTGCCATGACTGGTCTGGGGCTCTCATTCGCATTCACGACGAGCCAGATCCCGAGCTCAGCTGGAGGACAGTCATCTGATGACAGAGCCTTTGCGCTTCGACGCTGCTCTTCTTTCACCCCTGTTTAAAGGACTGAGAGTATTGATTATTGCCAGGAGTCGATTGCAGAAGGAAACACTGGGTTTCCAAACATGGAAAAGTGTCCTCAAACAGGTTACTGAAAAAAGAACAAGAGACAAAGCCCTCAACTTCAATTTCGTCGTTGTGCACTTTTTGGTGACGCGAGAGGTTCAATTTCACAATTTAGTGCGCCGATCGACTGGTTCTAGGGCTTTCATCACTCGCATCTTCTCCTCTCGTTCTTCCACCCACACTGACATGGCTCAGCGATTCACTGGCGTTATTGCTATGGAGCTATTATACCATATTGGGCCAACGCGAGCATGCAGCATGGTTGCTCGGGTGGGCCAAATAGCAATCGAGTCACACAAAGGAGACGGCTGCAGGATCCCCAGCAGATACAGTACGCTTCGCTCATTTGGTGCTTTGTCGCCAAGCAACCCGCTCGAGCGCCACCGTTGCATTGCGTGGAGGAGCATGGGGCTCAACAGAGACTGCGAATCCACTTTTGCCCAGCAATTTACACCCTCTTGTTGTTGTTTCTTGCTGCGCAACGCTTGGCTTCATGCCGAGCGCAGACGCATCAGCGATCCACTGAACACTGCGGATCTCGAGCGTCGATGTTTAAAGTAGCAAGTCTTCGTTTCGATTCTATACACTCACCCACCGTGTCTGCCGACTGGCACTCGGACCGCTGCTGAGGCAGGGACGAGTCTAGGATATGCTGTCATATGTTTGGCGTCGCTCGCCTAGTCGACCCCTGTGGTCTTCAAGTTGAAGTCAACATGGAACGCCTTTGAGCGATAGATACATAGATATATACAGTGTAGGCATTTTGCGAAGCCAACTCTGCAAAACGGTTTTGTGCGATTGACACTCATCGTTTCTTTCCTTCTACCGCATGTCAAACGCTAAAAGCAGACACGAACGGCTGTGCCCCAAAACCCACTCCAGCCAAGCGCCTGTGAGAACGAGAGAGCACCACAAATTCACACGCGTGTGAACACCACCACGACGGATCTGCTTCCATCGCTGTGTGTGTGTGTGTGCTTGCTGCTGACTGGACCAACCAGCCGCCTTGGTATCTCACAGTCGTCTCGATCTCATGAGAAGAAAGCCAGCAAACACCACGCGTTCGTTGTTTCGACAATTTCTTTCTTCCTGACTCATTTTGCGTTCTATTATTCTCTTTCTCTTTCTTTTTGCGCTTTCAGCTTTTTCCGCTTCCAGAGCTTTTTCAACACGAACCTCCGAAACACCCAACAGCAACAGCGAGCTAGTTCAGCTCGATGAGCACGTGGCCGTCCGTGACAAAGTCGCCCTCCTCGCAGAACACGTCTTCCACTTTGCCGTCCTTGGTGGCGCGGATCACGTGCTCCATCTTCATCGCCTCCATGATCAGCAGCGGCTGCTCCTGCTTGATGCTCTCGCCGCTCTTCACGAGCACCTTGATGATCTTGCCGGGCATCGGCGTGACAATCTTGCTGTGACCGCTGCCGCCGCCGGCTCCCTCCGCGGCTTCGAGCGACGGCAGGGGCACATTGAACTTGTACTCGTAGCGCTGGGTGCCGTCGTCGCAGAAGATGTGCACGTCCTGGTTGTGCACCACGGCCGTGCCCTTGAACTTGCGGTTGTCGACACGGATCTCAAAGTCGCCGCGTGGAGAGATCGACCCCTTTGCGTGCACAGTGACTGGTTCTTCGTTTTCGTCCGTCAGTGACAGCTCGTACGAGTCGCTGGCGTGGCACTTGACGCCCACCGCCACTTGGGAGCCTTCGTGGTTCAGGTGGAACTTGCGCTCGAACGTCTCGAGCGATCGAAAGTGCTTCAGCGAGTCCTCCGACCACGGAGAGTTGAGCTCACCGTTGAAATCCGCGAGTGGGTACGACTCCAGTTGCTCAAACAGCAGCAGGCTCACGGCGGCGAGCGCCTTGGCGTGGGTCGGGAACTTGCCAAGTGGCTCTAGCACCTCGTCGCCAAACTTGTTGAGGAAGCTTGTGTCGACGCCACCTTTTCGGAACTCCGGGTGGTCGGCGGTGCGCGCGACGAATTCGATGTTGGTCGGCAAACCCACGATCTGGTACTGGTGCAGCGCCTTGATCAGGCTGTCGAGCGCTTCTTGGCGGTTCTTGCCGTGCACAATGAGCTTCGCGATCATCGGGTCGTAGAAAATTGACACCTCGTCGCCTTCAATGATGCCTGTGTCGACGCGCACCGTGTCGGAGACTGGCGGCAGGCGCAAGTGCTGCAGCTTTCCGCTTCCTGGGAGGAAATTGCTGATCACATTTGTACACTAGCGTTAGAAATACCCTCAGGTGCAACGTGCAGTCGGTAAGTTCAACTCCATTTCACTCACTTGTACGGGTTCTCAGCATAGATGCGCGCCTCAATCGCGTGGCCGTGGATTTTCAGGTCCTCCTGCTTGATCGGAAGCGTCTGGCCCGCCGCGACCTTCAGCTGCAGTTCGACCAGGTCCTGTTTCGTGATCAGCTCCGTCACTGGGTGCTCGACCTGCAGACGCGTGTTCATTTCCATAAAGTAGAACGACTCGTCCTCGTCGAGTAGGAACTCGACGGTACCGGCGCCGACATATCCAACCGCCTTGGCGGCAGCGACAGCAGCATCGCCCATCTTCTTCCGCAGAGCTTCCGACATGTGTGGCTGCAGCGAGCGGAAACAGAGATTAAACACGATTAGAACAGAAAAGCAGCGCAGTCACATTCACACTTTCGCACTTGCAAACAGGGACTCACCGCTGGGGCTTCCTCGAGCACTTTTTGGTGGCGACGCTGCACGCTGCAGTCGCGCTCGAAGAGGTGCACGACGTTGCCGAACTTGTCGCCAAACACCTGCAGCTCCACGTGGCGAGGCTTGCGCAAATACTTTTCGATGAGCACGCGTGCATCGCCGAACGACGCCTTCCCTTCGCGCTGACAGGCTTCGAGGCTCTCTCGGAGGTCCTTCTCGTCGTCCACGATGCGCATGCCCTTGCCACCTCCGCCCAGCACGGCCTTGATCAGCACTGGGTACCCGATCTTTCTCGCCTCCGCCTGGAGTGTCTCGAAGCTCTGGTCAGCGCCGTGGTATCCAGGCGTGACAGGGACGCCAGCGGCGATCATGATGTCCTTGGACGCGCTCTTCGAACCCATCGCCTCGATGGCCTTCACAGGTGGACCGATGAACTCGATGTTGGCATCGGCGCACGCACGCGCGAAGAAGGCGTTCTCCGAGAGGAAGCCGTAGCCCGGGTGGACGGCCTCGGCGCCGGAGAGTTTGCAGATCTCGAGGATCTTTTCGTAGTTCAAGTAGCTCTCATTCGCTGGCGCAGGGCCGAGACGGTACGCCTCGGTGGCCTGCTTGACATGCTGGGAGTTGGCGTCCGCGTCACTGTAGACGGCGACCGTCTCGATGTTGAGCTTCTGCGCGGAGCGGATGACTCGGAGCGCGATCTCGCCGCGGTTGGCGATGAGGATCTTGCGGAAGCTGCGCGGCGCGGCGTCCGTGGAGAGCAGGCGGCGCGTCGTGACGCCGCGCAGCAGCTGCGCCGAGCGCGCGGTTCTGGAGAAGAGGCGCATGGCGGAGACGGATGGCGAGTGTGGAGCAAGAGCGCTTCTGGGGTGCTGCGGCTGAGTGGCGAGCAAGTGTCTGCGGTCGGTCGTCTGGTTTGGCTTTTGCTTTTGAACGCGGTGCGAAAGTGAGCAAACACGCCAGCGGCAAGCGATCTCTCTCTACAAGAGCACGCGTGTTCTTGTAGCGGGTTGAAGTTTCAGATTCTGGCGTCTTCCAAACAAGTGACAGGAAAACCACCACCACAACGCGAGTAGAAATAGACATAGAAACGTTTCTTCATGAGCAAAGCGATTGCGTTTCTAAAGATGTCGACGAACGGCAACAAAGAAAGGGGGAATGTTGAAGTGTGATGCAACAGATCACCAAAGCAAAGGCACGCTCGTTGTTTGATGTCACGCAATGGTCTGCGCATCAAGAGATCGGACGTGAATATTGCTGCTAGCGCTAAACGAAAATGCAGACAACTCGTAAACAACGACCCTAGGGTTTAGAAGGGGTCCTGCTCGTCCCCCAGCCTCAGGAAATTGCTGGAAATTTGGGAGTATGAGTACCAATGCAGTACACCTCTAGGTTTCAAATTTCAATACTTGAATGTGGCTAGGTCTTGAGATATAGCCCAAAAACCACCGATTTTGGGCGAAAACCCACACATGAACCCGTTCTGAACGTTCCAACCTCCCAAACTTGATGAAATTTGGTGAGTATGGGTATGGGTACCGTAAACGATGAAATCCAAAGTATTGTATACTCAATGCCAATGAGGCTCCAGGTATCTACGAAATTGTATCCAATACTTTATTCAAGTCAAAAGTATATGAAAATATTTTTTGTAGATCTCGAAAAATTAAGCCGACTAATACC